>PVLC010000097.1:36130-240082 GCA_004027655.1 Graphiurus murinus
TGTAATCCCAGCATTCGGGAGGCTGAGACCGGAGGATCCGGGTTCGCGGCCAGTCTCAGCTACTTAGTGAGGCACTCCGCAACTTAGTGAGACTCGGTTTCAAAATAAAGAATAAAAAATAGGACTGGGGATATAGCTCGGAGGTAGAATGCCCCTGAGTTCAATCCCCAGTACCGCAAAAAAAAAAAAAAAAAAAAAAGATCAATGACAAGCTGTTTTTCATCTGTGTATATGTATAAAAGATCACATATTAAGCCTTAAAAAGAGCTAGGAAAACTAATATCTTCCATGATCTGTAACTAAAATGCTTGAATTTTGAAATTATATTTAATAGGTGGCTATCAGAAATGCATGTTGGTTGAACTTTAATATATTTTTATGAACATGCATACCATTATATTCATTATTATTCAGTCCAGAATAAGAAATTTAAAAGTGTGTAAGAATCATCTGTGAATACTTGTGATTTTAATATTTGTGGATTAGTAAACTTTGCACGGCATGTCAGTCAAGGTAGGACCTGGCATTGAACTGAATGGGGTTTAACACACTATACTCTTTCCCAAAATATTGGGCAACTTTTGATGTTTACTTTCCAGAACTCTGAAGGGGCTCTCAGCCATGAAATTAAGTAATTATTTTCAACTCCTGCAACTATGACCAGCTAACATGACACCTGGCTCCAGCTTGTCACACAGATATAACTCTGGTGGAAACCTTCTGTGTCAGCTGATTGTCACAGTTTTAGTTTGAGATTTCAGTTTGTTTCTTTGCAGGAAAAATGTATCACCCTATAATACAGGTTGAACTGTACTATAGAACTGACAGGGTATTACATGATTATTCCTATGGAAATATATGAAATGTTATAAAATATCTTAAAGATATATTTTGTGTTTATTTCATTGTGCATATGTGATGCTACTTTAATGCTCCTTGTCTGATTATGCTGTTGGTGGAATTGTACTCTATTCAAGTGAAAGTATTGAATTTGCTAAGGTCTTCTATTTTGTTATTATTAAAGGACATCCATACTCTTCCCAATACTATTTGATTCTTCTCAATTCATTTTGTATTGAAAAAAGGGCATATGGACAATTGCTGTGTGGAGGAAGAGATGTATCTAGGTTTCCTTGCCAAAGAACTGGCCCTTTCTCCATGATGAAGGAATTTCTGGAGATTAAACAGAAAGCTCAGCGAAGAACCTGTTCCTTCCTTTAACTTTCTTCTTCTTTTCTCTCGACAGGAACTTTTTACCCCTGAATGCAAGTTTAAAGAATCTGTTTTTGAAAACTATTATGTAATCTACTCATCCATGCTGTACAGACAACAGGAATCTGGTAGAGCCTGGTTTTTGGGATTAAATAAGGAAGGGCAAGTTATGAAAGGAAACAGAGTAAAGAAAACCAAACCAGCAGCTCATTTTCTACCCAAGCCATTGGAAGGTGAGTTTTACATTGTGTGTTGTCTTTATCAGTCTTGCTGTGTGTTTTATATTTTTTTGCATTGATAAGTCTGCCATGGCTTCAGGGAACCTTTAGGGAGAAAAAAATGTCCTTTATTTTGACCTAGACATGTTTGCACATATGTCTACTTAAATTATTCAGTGAAGACTTGTGGGGCTGGAGGTGTAGGTCAGTGGTGGTACAGCTTATGTTTTGTACATGTGAGGACCTGAGACTAATCTCCAGCACCAAAATAGAAAAAAAAAAATGCCCTTTATAAACTGTATCTGTATGCGTGTGTGTGTTTGTATTTCTTCCAATGTCTCAAATCCTTAGTGCTCCAATGACTCTAATCCCTAGGTAGTTTTGAGCAATTAATTTAAAAAATTTAAATCTGTAATGGCATTACAAATCGAAGATGATAAGAGTATTAGAAAAATAAGCTTTGCATGCAGAAGTAAAAGCATTTGCCCATTTTGATTTATCGAGGTGAAAGTAATTACATACTTTTGAATTATTATAATTGCAGAAATTAAGGTAATAATAGCTTGACCCTTAAAGAACTTGTGGGTGTTACACATCTCCTTTGAAACTGCATAAATTATTCTCTTCCTAAAGTATTTTTCTTTTGCTAAAAGAATTTACCTGCATTTCCCTGTAAACAATGGAGCCTTCATATTTACTCTGAGCAGATCCCAAGGCGGAGTCTACAAAGTTTTGCTAATTAATTAGGAACATCTGTACCTTTCTCATTAATGATTCTACCAGAAGGGTCATTTACTTTTTTCTATGTAGCATTTGTTTGAGAACTACAAAAAAAAAAAAAAAAAAAAAAAAAAAAAAAAAAAAAAAAAAAAAAAAAAAAAAAAAAAAAAAAAAAAAAAAAAAAAAAAAAAAAAAAAAAAAAAAAAAAAAAAAAAAAAAAAAAAAAAAAAAAAAAAAAAGATGTTCAGGCTATTCAAAAGTGCTTTCTGAAGAAACTAATGAAAAAAGAAAGAATAAAGAGGAAAAAAAGCTCACTGTAGTAAAAGCCACTCAGGTTGCTAAAACCAGCTTCCTAGCTAAAAGAGACAAACAAATAAATAAATAACAACAACAACAACAAAAAACTAAGTCCAGCCGGGTGTGGTGGCGCACGCTTGTAATCCCAGCATTTGAGGGGCTGAGACCCGAGGATCCGGGTTTGCAGCCAGCCTCAGCTACCTAGTAAGGTACTCCACAACTTAGTGAGACCCTGTTTCAAAATAAAGAATAAAAAATAGGGCTGGGGGTATAGCTCGGAGTTAGAATGCCCCTGAGTTCAATCCCCAGTACTGCAAAAAAACCAAAACAAAACAAAACAAAAACAACTAAGTTCAGCCAGGCACTTACATAGGTTCCTTACATAGGTTCCTCATAGCAAGACAAATACCTGTTATGGCAGGATAATCCACAGTGAATTTTCACATTGGTCTCAAGACCTTTGATGCTTTTTAAAAAGGAAAGTGGGGACCCACCAAGGGTTTTTTAATGTGGGTTATAATGATTAATATTTAGCTTTTTAAAAACTAAACCCAGTCAGATGCTTTGGTGGTATTATCCTTCCTAGTTGCAAAATCTGTAATAGTGTTTGACTTTTCAAGAGTTCATAATATCTACACTCGAATCCTTCTAGATTTGACAGTTTCAGCAAAGTAGCCAGATACAAAATCAACTTACAAAAATCAATAGCTTTGCTATACACCAATCATGAATCCATTGAAAAAGAAATCTGAGAATTCCTTTTACAATAGCCTCAAAAGAAATAAAATACTTAGGACTAAATCTAACTGAGGAGGTAATTGACCTCTACAATGAAAATTATAGCATACTTTTGAAAGAAATCAAAGAAGACTTTAGATGGGAAGACCTCTCTTGTTCTTGGATAGGCAGAATAAGTATCCTCAAAATGGCCATACTACCAAAAGTCATCTACAGATTCAATGCAATCCTTATCAAGGTACCAATGTCATTTTTCACAGTACCGATTTTAGATTTTAAATTATACTACAGATCTATAGTTTAAAAAAGGCAGCATGATACTGGCACAAAACAGACAACATAGGTCAATGGAATAGAATAGAAGATACAGATACAGTTGGAATAATTTTATTCTTTCTTCTTCAAGCTGGCTACACTGCACTATTGGCAAAGACTCCTTTACTAAGTGTTGGTCAAGCTCTCATTTGTTCTCTAGGCCTTAACTTTGCCATCGCCCCTGTCCAGCCTGCGTGGACCATTTGCAGAAAGAGTCTTGAGGTGTCGGTTTAGGTAGCACCTCAAGCCTTCAATATCTGATCACCCTTGATATCTCCTCAAATTCTCAACCCCCCCCCACCCTTGATAACAAACAACCCTTAACCTGCCTTCAGCAAGAATCCTATTAGATCTATTTAATCAGACTTCCTTTTAGTATCATTTCATTTGCTGACCCCGCCCTTGCTCCTGGCACAAGCTGTGCTCAGAATGGAGCTCTGCATTATGCTGAGGTCTCTTTTCCATTAGTAAAATTCCTGAATAAAACCTGCTTTCACTACTTGAAAATGTGTTTTCTTTTTTTTTTTTTTTTGCGGTACTGGGGATTGAACTCAGGGGCATTCTACCTCCGAGCTATACCCCCAGCCGTATTTTTTATTCTTTATTTTGAAACCAGGTCTCACAAAGTTGCGGAGTGCCTCACTAGGTAGCTGAAGCTGGCCTTGAACCCGGATCCTCCGGTCTCAGCCCCTCAAATGCTGGGATTACAAGTGTGTGGCACCACGCCTGGCTAAGTGTTTTCTATTTAAATACTTTTGCAGAATATAATAGTGACAACAACTGAATAAACTAACTTAGATAGTATTTATTTATTTATTTTTTATTTCTATGGGAAAGCTTTAGCCATCAGGAGGAAAGCCAAAAGCCATCCTTGAAGCTTTAGCCCTTAATACAAGTCATATTGGCTTTTTAATCCAGACCAGCTCTCTAGGAATAAGATAATTTGAAATCTTGAACAATAAATGCCTCATTCTCTATGAGTTTGCAATAAAATTTCAATCTTGAAAAACCATTCTTATTGTTTAATACCACCTTTTAATTTCAATGATGTTGATTTTTTTATGGGAAGGGGATATTGGGATTGAACCCAGGGGCATTCTACCACTGAGCTACACCACCAACCCATTTTTTAATTTTTATTTTGAAACAGAGTCTCACTCTTAATTAAATTTACCTCCAGAATGATTCACTGAAGCCCAGACAATGAGCCACCAGGGCCTATCTTTGGAAAAAAAATCATTCCAGAGCCTGAAATGCAAGTGTATGATCCTCATTACATGGTAGATCCCAAGGAAAATTAGAGTAAAAATAAGTGAGGAGTTTCTCTGCTCATTCCAAGTAGCACGTTCATGATAAAGCTGTATTGATTCAAGGGATTTTTGAAACCATCTGACCTACCAATATTCAAATGCAAATAAAAAGCTCAAACTAGTCCACAAGTATCTCTACTAAAACTTTGATTTATTTGCTACTTTGTTTTCTATTTTCTTCACTAATTTTCTGTTTTAAGTGTAGACAGGAGTTGACTAAATATCTAAAACCTTACTACCTAACTGTATAAATGGAATGAAAATCCAAAGGGCTTTTATGTCATTTAGCCAAGGTACATTTTAGAAAGCAGTTATATTGCTGTGTATCCCCTAGGAGACCTTTGAGCCTCTAATGATATAGTATAATAATATCATTTGGTGTTTCAGTCTTATGTTGTGAACTGTTGTGTGAGTATTGTGTATATGTATGTATATAAAGAAGAGAGAAACAACACTTCATCATGCTTTCAAATAATTAGAAGACAGATGTACACTTAAAAACAATTAAGGGTGCAGGAGCTACACTAGCAGAAGTTATCCCATAGCTTACTGGATAGAGGTAAATTAGTTTCAAACTCTCTGAATCCATTCAGGATATAAATTCTATAATTGGAGATGTTAGGATAAATTAGGTACTTGATTAATTATTGATATTGTAGGGCATTCATACCTTTTATACAACTTCACTTCATAGATAATCCAAATAAGTGCTTTGATGCTACTGTCTTCTAATTTAATTAGTGGCGGGAGTAAGAGATCGAAATGTGTTTCAAGGATACAGATGAGATCCTTTGGCTACCTTGCCAACTCACTTAACATAGACCTGAGGTGCATTTGCATTTTTAAGTGTGTGAGCTGCTGAGAAATCACATGCTACATTGATGCCAAAGATAAAGTTCTAGCATCGTGCACAAAGAGGATGCACAATGAAGCTCATCCGAATTGAACATAGGGGCCCTTCAAAAATACCTCACGCTTCCAAAACCTAAGGAGCAGACTGGACAGCTCTCCTACACTTGAATTGCTGATGACAGATGATTTTAAGTCAACTAGTTTTCCACAAGTAAAGGACATTCCTTAAATGCCCATTCCTGGGAGGTTCTCAAACCATTTCCTAAAAGCCATGTGAAAAATGGTGTAATCACTGCGAGGTGTCACCAGATACTAATTGAGACAAGTCCTCACAGTGGCCTCAGCATTCGTCTCAGCTGCTATCTTGCCATTCAGTGCTTGTGCCCTATACGACGTCAATTATTAGATTGTTAGCAGTCTATCTGAAAACGAGGCATAAAAATATAAATGCCACACAGTTGCCTTCAGTCAGTTAAGGTTCTCGGTCCATGACAGCGGGCAAGGAAAGTGACCCAATGCTTTCCACAAGGCCCTGGATTAAGAAAGGGGACCTCTCTGCTGTTGTTTCGTGTAGCTTTGAAATTGACACCAGAGTGACTATGTTGCATTTGAACTGCTGGAGAGAAAAATAATTTAATGATCTAGAATGTAAATAACTCAACTCAAAAAGAATAACTGGAATGTGAAGTTCAGTTGTTGGTATTAGTGAGTAGTGGAAGGGAAGTCTGAGTATTCCTTTCTGTAGGGAGATTAAATGCTGGTCCTTCTCCTAGAATGTGTGTGTGTGTGTGTGTGTGTGTGTGTGTGTGTGTGTGTGTGTGTGTTATAGACCCAGAGAGAGAGAGGCCATATCTCCCATTTAAACTTTCTCTCCCAGACAAAAGTTCACGTGTACTCAGGTACAAATCTTAGGTATACAAACCAGAGATGGTGGAGGAAGTGATAACCTCTCTCTGTGTGGACTGGAAACAGCTGCCTTAAAACCAGAAGTCCCTCCCAGTGGGGTTGTTTTCCATCAGGGTGAACAGAAACGGGCAATTGCTAAGATGTGTGCACGTAAGGGTGGGCTGTGCTTGCATGTAACCAGACAATGTCTCCTTTCCTTTCTCCTTTCTCTCTGTCACCAGTTGCCATGTACCGAGAACCATCCTTGCATGATGTTGGCGAAACGGTCCCGAAGGCTGGGGTGACGCCAAGTAAAAGCACAAGCGCGTCTGCGATAATGAACGGAGGCAAACCAGTCAACAAGAGCAAGACCACATAGCCAGACCCTCACAGGTGTTGTGACTTTCTCGTCCTGGGCACAGTTGAGCGATTTATCCTTACCAGACATTCCTGCTCCGTGGCTGCCGAGCGAGCAGCGGGGACGCAAGCGACCCCTGCCCCTTTGCTGACTCGGGACTTCTCTGTTGCAAGTGGATAAATCTCAACCTGTGGCGGCTCCCACACAAGAAGACACCTGGATTACCAGCCAAACTCAGACCATGGAATGCCCTACCAGATATGGAATGCCTTTTTAATATCTTTTCTGTGACTGTGACACTTCATGTGAATGACATACTTCACAAGTACACTCGATACCTTGCCTGCTGACAGCTACCCATAATCCTTTTTGAGTCCTGTTTCCGCGAAATCCATGTGTTTAAGTTCGATTTTGTAGCACACAGATAATACTGAGTAATTTCTAGTTAGACGCTGTAAACCTGTGCTATTATGGATTTCTCTTCTTCCCGTTTTTACAGGGCTGCTCGCTCTATGTCCGTGACCTTTGGCAGGGACTGCGTTCCTCTAGATCTTAAGTGTTGTGGTTGGCTTAGTCCCGAGAGCAATCAGGGAATCAGGAAGCCTTCTAAACCTATTATGACAAATTGCATTCTATAAAGATTAAGACCGTTGTCTCTGGCTCACATTTCCGATGAAACACACATATTCGCTCGCTCTATCCAGTGGCAGATTCCGTGCTCCCCGAGGTGGGCATCGTCTGGGTGGGACGAGGTCAAACTTGGGAAGCTCTCTAAGATACGTGTTTGACATCCCTCCTAGTTTCTTCGTGTGTGTGTGTGTGTTTTATACATATCACAAGCTTACTGGTAATGGTAACATTTGCCTTGCCCAGCGAGCAAGACCCACTGGTTTTTGAGAAAGTGGGTCCAAAGAATTCTGTAGGCCTTGTAGGCCTGATTAAGGTTCATTTTTCATCAAATAATCCTCATGATTGGGAAAAAAAAAAGGACAAAAATATCAAATCATGACAACCTACAAGAAATGCGCTACCTAAATCCATTTCCGACCTACTCCTTTCTATTTTTAATGAACCGAATTCGATGCCATTCCCCTGTTCTGGGCTGCGTTTCACCCATACCCAGCCACGCATGGGCAAGACGGCTGTTGTCTTCTTTTCTGCAGCAGCAATGCAAACGTTAGTTATCAATTAGACTTTAATATTTTTTGGTGTTTAATGACAAGTTTTTAAACTGGACATATTAGGAAAAAAAAAAATATTTTTTTTAGCTCAGCATGCTGAGTCCCGGTACGGTGGCTCTCACCAGTACATACCTCTAACTGAGCTTCTCGGGGCCACGTCGCCCAGAGGCTGAGTCAGAGGTGCCTTGCCATGATCTCAGAATACCGTCTGTTGAATTATCCTAGAAAAAAATAAAGGCAAACCAACACACTCAAATATCAGGTTTGGTTTGGGGCCAATGTATTTGCTTTTTTAAATATTTATTTATTTATTTATTTATTGCTTTCTCAATTTCCTTTTTGATTGAATACTGCTAAACTCTGAACTTAGGGAAGAAAACTACCACGAAAGGCCATGAAGAGAGTTGACTACCTGGTGAAGACTCCATGTGAAATGTTCAACATTGGATATAAAGAGCTTTAAAATGTTTCATATTAAACTGTTTGGAAATATATTTGTTAATTCTGTGTACACTTAATAAAATTCAATGTTTTCTTCTCAGAAGAGTTGAGACCAAATGGAACCTCATTTATAGGGAACAATATATGGGATCAGTGTCCTGGCATCTTGTCATTATCTCCGTGTGGGAGGATGACCCGGTGGCCATTTTCGCCCATCTGCACTGTATTTTTGGGGAAATCATTTTGTCACAGGCTTTCAGAAATCTCCATGACAGCCTTTGCCCCAACATCGAAAATTGGGGGCCTGCTTAGCTGATTAAAGGTTCAGTATCGATTTAACTGTTTATGTTTACTTCATTTTCACATCGGAATCCATTTTAATAAATGAAATGCTAGCATAACAATTGAGTAGATTTATTGTGGATAATGCCAAATGACAACAAAATGATTCCTTTGACCGTTCCTGGTTTGGTGTCACGCCATTTTAAAGCCCGTTGTTTTTAACAGGATAAGTTAAAGCGTAGTAGATGAACTCCATTAATCAAGTATTTAAGGAAGGAATATATCCCATAATATGTGGCAAGCTATGAATGACTAACTTGCAATTACAATTCCATGGGTTTATGGACACTGCTTACACACACACACACACACACACACACACACACACACCCTGAACAACCCCACCTATTCGATTTGATCATCAGCCCAACTTGCTGGTTTCCTTTTCCCCTAAAAGCCTGTTTATTGATTAAAAGTAAGACAAGATTTATTTTTGTAAATGATGGAGATTTATGTAAATGTGTACCCACTTTTTTTTTTTTTAATTGGTCGTCTATAGGGAATTTATCCCTGTGATTGGATGTCAAAATACTTCCTTCTAACATATGTTTAGACATACTGCAGACGGGTCCTTGTTATCTGTAATTAAGCTTGATGATTCACTGTGTTCTGGGATCCCCTGTTGTTTGGGAAGAGGGCAGCACTGATGAACTGCATGTAGTTGGACCTGTGTACCAAGATCCGGTGGTATGTATTACTCGAGTTACATGCAAAGCGTTTGTCTGCATTGTACAGTCTCTGTGTTTACTACCGTTTGTTGTATTTGCTAATACAACGTATTGAATAAAATATTTATATGATGGAATATGAGAAGACATCAAACAACTTTATGTAACAAAATGACATTGCATCACCCACAAATACAAAGAAACGTCATGTAAATAAGTTGGTAAACACTATTCCCCCCCCTTACCATGCCAAAGAAAACTTCAGCTCTTTGACAATACCTCTCTTGCTCTTTGTCCAGGATAAGACTTCACCAGTTTATTTTCCCCTTCAGAAATTAAGTTTGCTATTATGAAGTGCAATCTGTCACTACTGATGTTCTGTATAGTAAATATGATGGAATTCATTTGTATTTATAGACCGTGTGTTTTGTACTTCCATGTACATATGTCCATTGTATCAAGTCTCTATAACACCCCATTCCTTCTGCATGCATATCTGGTGTGGGAGGGTCATTGCTACTGATTTGTTATGGGAGCAAATTGCTTTGCCCGTCTCCCAACAGTGCTCAGAAATGTTAATTCTTTGATATGTCAAGTGACATCATTTTTGTTTTCTCATAAGTTTACTTTCTAAAAGTTTCTATCACTTTGCTTAGAAAACTTATAGAAGACAGGCAAGTGATCCACTTTAGGGAAAGAGGAAAAGGAAACTGATCATCATTTCATTATGAATCCTAGAGAATTTTGAAATCCATGCTCTAAATGTTTGCTTGTGCTGAATGTTTCAGACTGGGTGGGGGGGCTAAAGAGATATACAATGGGCCCCAAAGATGCCTGCTCCACTCCTTCTAACTGATGTCCTCTTCACAAGCAAGGGGAGTTTCTTTATTACACTCAGCCTGTTGCTTCATTAATGCCGAAAGCACTAAAATGGTTATTTTTCATGATGATCAATATAAGAGTTGGTTCTCTTTAATAAAACAACAAAAACATAAAAACTTTTATTATTTTTTAAGTTATAATGTATTGCTTCACTTAAAGGTTTCCCCTAATGTTACAGGAATAATTAATGTTTGATACTGCCCCAAGCAAGAGAGACCAGGTTGACTAGGATTCTGTTTAGAAGGAGGTGAAAATAATTGAAACTAATTTTCAGTGTTATTTTAGGGAAAGGCTCTATCCAGGGGAAACAATGAGGCTAACTCTCAATTATTTTTCAAAATGCAAGCATATCAAAACCCAGAACGTAAAGCATGTTGCTTTGGAATAAAATATATTTCATAGGTAGGTCTCTTCACTTCTGAGGTGGCACAGAAGACCAGGTGACTCTCTGGAATATTAAGTAGGCTTTCAGAGTTAATGAGAGTTGAGTCTGCAAACTAAGGCTGAGTTATATTTTGCTTTTGCTTTTTTTCTCATTCAGTGTAATTCTGATGACAATTGGCAAAGATTGTTTGCATTTGAGGTGGGGAAGTTACTTCTAATGTACCACTAGAATCTAGATGATCTCAAGGAGTCCAGAAAGGCCCTCGGTATAATGATTCTCTTCTTATATTATAGGACTTTGGTTGACTTTCAAAAGTCCTGTGGAAGAATTCTTCAGTGATGGTTTACCAAACATCAGGGTTAGCACCCTTGGAGAACATGTGGCCCCTCTCCACTTGAGAACAATAAACCAATGAGATTTGCTTATTTTCTCCCACCCATTACAAATTTGTTCCTGTCCTTCTTTTTGTAAGAGAGTATCTCTATCTTAGTAATGGAGTTAAAAAAATTAAAGTATAAAATTACATTTAAGGAAGGAAGCTATGTTTATAGGTAGCTATGTTTTGTCCAATCTAAAACATAAATTTAATCACTTCATAAAGATATATTGATGCTGACATTGCTAGAGCCAAAACCACACTTGCGTGTGCACATACATGTACACACACGCACATACACATATACACACAAACACACAAAATGTTAAAATATTAACAGCAGGCAGAAAGAAATGAAAATAAAATATTTCTGTTTTCATAGAAAAAGCATTCATTAGATTTTAGGAACCATATGACATATGTTATAATTCAGTTTGGATTCTATAAGTGGTGACTAAATGAACCCCAGAACATGGCTAACTATAACATATTTTTTAATCTTTGTCCAAAAATTTGGACAAATTTTGAACTTTAGGGTATAATAATTACTCTAATATCTAAACACTTTTTCTTAGAACACACAAATGCTGAGGGC
Organism: Graphiurus murinus; assembly: GCA_004027655.1. Taxonomy (NCBI): domain Eukaryota; kingdom Metazoa; phylum Chordata; class Mammalia; order Rodentia; family Gliridae; genus Graphiurus; species Graphiurus murinus. The sequence goes on from PVLC010000097.1 coordinate 47,906, forward strand.
ATTTTTAAAGTGTCTCTTACATGAAAATATAAGAAGCAACACTTCTATTGTAGTTGCTGTTACTGAAAAGGGAATAATAATATAGAGAGAATTATGTAAAAGTAAGACGCTTCTGAGGTTATGTGATGCACCATAGAAAATTCAGGATACTGTCACTGGAACAGAATTTAGCACTGGTCAGCTGGGAGGCAAACCCAGCCTCCATCTGTTTTTGTATGGCCTAGAAGCCCAGAATGAATTTTTACCTTTTTATGGTTTTAAAGTATTAAACATAAGCAATTAAAGAAGAATATGCTATAAAGACATGTGCAACCTACAGAATTTAAATTATTTACTCTATAGCCCTATATAGAAAGCTAGACACTACAATAGGGGAACATGATGGTCATTTGTGTGATGATAGCTAGGGAATATAGTGCGTTTCAATGTCTGTGCACCATCATGTAAGTCACCAAAATTGCTACTGAATAATTATAAAAGGTTTGTTTGAAGCTTCTAATGTTTATATAGAAAAGAAGAAAGACTATAATCTCTGTTGTTTCTTGACTACTTATATTCCCCTCATTTTGCAAAACTGATGTGTTAATTGACATGCTCAGTAATAAAGATACAACTATATGGTTGCACTCCTTAATCTCAGGATAGATATAACAATTTTTATAAGTCTATTAAATTATGAGAACATTATTATTAATACTAAAAACAAGCATCAGTTAAATTTTCTCTTAAAATAATTTTCAATATTAAATTTTTAAGTAACACAGAAGATGCATATTTTCCTTATTTTTGACTTATAAAGCCCAAGCTATGACTCTAGAACATTCACATCATCAACATAAAATTTCCAAGCTAAAATTTTCATCTTAAAACAAGACATAAATAATTTTGCTACATTATTTTAGGATTTTACAAAGTAATTCACATTTAGAAGAAAAAAAAGTGTTTTTTTAGCTCTAAATAATTAAAGGTTGCCTAAACTAATGTGTATAAGTAGATTTAACTGTATATATGTAAGGAAAGTCCCAATTATTGTACATTTTCATAATTTAATGTGAATTTCATACAAAGCAAAATTTCACCATTAAGAAAATAAACATTTTGTTCCTATCACTGAGTGAATATTTGTAATTTCTACTTAAGCCATTTCTAGGTGTGTGGGGGGGGACCCTCTTCTGAGCTTTTGAATAGGTGCCATTTAATTACAGTAGCTCTTCTTGACTTCTTTGCATGGCCCTACTTTTCCTTAGAAAAGAGAGTCTTTTAAGGGAAACAAATGCATATTCCAGGCTTGCCCATCACATTTCTAACTAGATATTGCCTTTGAAAGAGGATACATCACCATGGAGTACTTTAAATAGAAAAAAATCTGGTTTCTTGTACCTGTAACCACAGCCTAATTTTTAGAATGTGATCTCTTACTTCTAGGAACCTAAAATGGATATCCCTGAATAATAATTCATTTCTGCTACTCATCTTCAGTAGGTAGATATATATTGACACAGAGTATAAACAACTTATGCCACTATTTATTAAATCTGTTAAATTGTACATTTTTCATAATTTTGAATTTAGGGAATGTTGTTTCACGAGTTCGCAGTGAGACTGGACAAATGACTTAAGGGCTAAAATGAGTAGTGTGTTCCCTTGTGAAGGACTCATGATCTGGTGGTCCCCTGCCTGACACCACACCTCAGGTGTGTTTGTCCTTATTGTTCCCACGTGGAAATGCTGAGGGGTGTAGAATCCTAGAAAACTCTGATTGATGGGTTCATGTGAGAATGTATCTTTTCCAAAAATTCTAACACGGTCTTTCCTACATAGGGATATGGATTTCTAAAAACCATGGAACTCAGTACTTGGCATTTGAAGTCAGAAATTATTTGCTGAGGGGGCTGTCCTGTGCATGCATGGTGATTAGCAGCACCTGTGGCCTCTAGCTACCAGATGCTCATAACAGGTCCTACTACCCCACCGGAATGGGAGCATCCAATTATCTGTAGAGTTTGCCAAATGTTGCCTTCGGGATGGCAAAATTGCCCTTGTTGAGAAGCACTGATGGAAGAAAACTTCTCCCAGTGTTATTTACATCAGAGTTTTCTTCACTCATTTCTAATGGGTACCCAGATTTCATTCCGGTAGTCAGAAACTGAAAAACATACAATAGTCTTTTTAACCTGTCCTAGTGGTGATTATACATGGTTTCCTTTGCAGTTATACATTCTAATGACCTAGGAAAACAGGAATCTGGTCCTCGTCTGCGGCATCTTCAGGGATATTCCGGGCCAAGCCAGATTTCACATGCGTTTCCATTCCATCCATCCCAGCACGCACAGCTCCCACAGTTGCAAATTCCATTCCCTGCAATAAAACCCACACGGGAATCATTGGTATCAAAATACACCGAGTTAAAATAGGCTGTGACAGCGGTCCAAAAGGCAACCATTTCCCTCATCCTCTATAGATTTCCTAATTGTGCAATAATCTTATTATTGCTTCATATGAAGTGGCTGAAAGGGATTTTATGTTTCTAACAATTAATGGCATTTATTTGGTACCACAATCAATGGCATTTATTTGGTACAACAATCTATGGACCAAATAGTATCCATCCTGATTCACTCCTGCTGGTATCCCTGCCACAATTACATTTTTCTTGTTACGTTTGACAAATAAACATTGAAAAACATAAAGCTCCTTGACATGCCATGAGGCAGGCCAGGTCGTCAGAGGAAGAGGATGCTTATATAGTTGGAAGGGATGGAATGTGATGTCTAATTTAGTGACATACACAAACATTCCTTTTCTATGTTCTAGAAACAACGAAAAACCACATGCTATCATGTCCCCTGTCACTTGTTTAAGGAAATGTATTGTAATTAATTAATTAATTTTTTTTTTTTTTTTGTGGTACTTGGGATGGAACCTGGGGGCATTCTACTTCCGAGCTACAGCCCCAGACCTATTTTTTTTATTCTTTATTTTGAAACAGCGTCTCACTAAGTGGTGTAGGGCCTCACTAAGCAGCTGAGGCTGGCCGCAAACCCAGATCCTCTGGTCTCAGTCTCCCAAATGCTGGGATTACAAGCGTGTGTCACCATGCCTGGCTAGGAAATGTATTTTATAACTAATTATTAGGACTCAAAAAATTAAGATAACAATGGCTAGTACACCACTAACCCTTTATTACACCTGGTGCCTCTCTTTCCCGGTCCATTCCCATACATACATGCAACTCACTCCCTTAAAGCAATAAACACACCAGCTAGAAGCACCTGGGGCCTGTTTAAAATACTCGTTCATCTCCTATCTACCATCATCAAAATAAAATGGTTGTCAAGAGATTTCATTTCTCTTTCCAATATACAACTGCGTCCATGTGAGTTTGTAGGACAGATTACCTTGTGAGAGTTTCCCAATAATCCTACAATCTAGCTTCTTTTGCATTCTTTCTTCTAGGCTGGGGAATGTGAGTGCTTATTCACCAATGCTTCCATAGCGATTTCAGATCAACAGTTGTCCCTTAATTAGATGAAACCCATCCTGTCTCGCCACCTAAGACATCAGGTCCTGGGTGTCGCTTGGCTCTGTCTGTCACAGACCGTGGCATAGAATAATTGGATTGGTTCAGTACTGCACCTGTGCAAATGAGACCGTCATGCTTGTCGCAGTCTCTGTCATCACAGTCGCAGAACTCCCCTGAAATATACCATTCTTCCGCAGAGCAAATGCACTTCCCACAATGACAAGAACCTGAAATCACAAAGGGCGTTACTCACCATTGCCAAATACCGAAAGGCTCCCATCTTGAACAGAAGATCACTAGCACGCTGACAACAGGCTGATAATAACCCATCTTCCAAAGGTAAAAGTGTATTGAATAGCCAGCTTCTCAGAGGGGAGCTTTCCTTACTGTAATTCATAAAGGTCACCCAGGAAAGCCTTCATTACAGATCTAGACAGTTGCAATTAGCCTTGAGCAAATGTCCTGCAGCCCAGTCTGGTCAAAATGTCAATGAGAACAGACGTGGCTGATTTTTATAGATGGTCTCCCATAAAGGTGTTCAAAAATAGATGGTTTTTGGATATTCTCCCCCCCCCGCCCGGATTGAATCATGCTTTTTAAGTGTCTTTTCTTTAAAGGAATCTGAGAATAAATTCTATTAAATGAAAATTCATTTTATAACTGGAATAACTACTAAGTTATTCAGTTAATAATTTTTAATTTTTGTTTACCTGATTTTCTTAGAATAGGAACATACACACCTGCAAATTGTCTAACACACAGAGTGACCGCTTTTCTTGACTTCTTTGCATGACCCCACTTTTCCTTAGAAAAAAAGAGTCTTTTAAGGGAAACTAATGTGTATTTCAGGCTCGTCTGTCATATATGGTCCTGCATTTTGAGTGTCTAATTAAAATCATGAAATGCACACACAATCTCTCATGTATATTTGACTTATCAGACCTCATTCTCAGAATTTCCTGCCATCCTCAAGGAAAACTCCAATCCCCCAAATGTTCAGAATTTGTGAGACCTGGTTCAATCATTTACGTCACTATTTTACCCAGTTTCCCTCATTTTACCTCCTCCCCAATGTCACAAACTCACCATTTGGTTCTTAAAGTGTTTCGGGTTACTGAGAAATAATTTTATTTAAAAACCAAAGAAAACAGATGTGATGTCTCAAAGACAAGAAAGTTCTCTCAGTCTAAATACTTTTCATGATTGACTTTAAAAAAAGCCTCACATGGCTAAACTGCTTCCACTCCAAAAAGACAGATAAATAGTAAGAATTTCCATTCCATTGAGTTGGTGTTTTTTTTTCTAAAACATGTGATTTCCTTTTACTAAAAAGTGGCTACTGCTAAATATTTCAGGTCAAAAATCACCTTGACAGAATGTGAAGTAGTAAAGGTATTTTCCCATAGTTAATAAAATTCCAACCTTGGTTAAGGTCAAAGTATATTGGGGGGGAGGACAGGGATCAATCATAAATGGTTCTACTAAAACATAGTTACTGAAAATAATTAGCAATCTGGGTGATCAAAGTAATTAAGAAAATGGAGTTATACTCCTCATCTATAACCTGAGGCGTTTCATTGGCTATCAGCAAGATTTCCTCAAAAGACTGCATACTTAGTGTTTTATTTCCATGCATGGAGAAAGACTAATTATTTGAAGAGTTTGACTGTGTTAGTTCTTTCTAAAATATGATCTTCACATTGCAAAATTATTTGAACAACAGAAATGAATGATTTTATATTTTATATGGCCATGATGTTCATGCATGACATCTGTGATACCATTTATGTGTCACAGTTCATGAAAAGATCTCACATTTCATCTTTAAGCTTATCCCCTGGCCCTGGATCTAATCTAACCACTGCTTTTGCTTCTGGAATGTTCCTAAAATTGGTAAGCTCAACGAAAGTTAATACAGCATACACTGACAGGGCATTTGAGGAGTAAATTCCAGTTCCAGAAGTCTTCTAGCCACAAAATACTCAGAATAAAAGCTAAGGGATGATTCTGTGTGTCATGGAACAGTAGCTTTTCTTGGCCAGCTTTTCCCAGCTGTGTTGGTCTTTCCTGTTCGCCAATGCTCAATGCATCTTAGAGGTAGGGAATTCTTCTACTGCTTGTATAACTAAGAGCAACAGAGCATGTTGTAATAACAGAGTGATTAGTTACTAGGACCTATTATAGCACCTTTCTTGCAAAGTGTTCTGGCTGTTATTATCAATAACCAGTAATGGTGGTCAACTGTCCCTCTCTGGAAGGGGAAAAACAGAAGGGAGAAGACTTTGTCTAATAGACATGGGCTACATGATTACCTACAGATGAGCCAGTATATAACTGGGCTGGCTGGGACCTGCTCACACCTCCGACTAGCCCAGCCACAGGGAGAAGCTGGCCTGTCTTGGCAGGAGCTCTATGGTGGTAAGTTTACAACCATTTGTTTTCTTTCTCCATATAAGGACCCTTAAGAATGTTCCTATGTCCCTTCTGGGTTTTTGCTGGCTTTCATCCCTGGGAAATCAGCCACATTTTTTTTTTTCCCTCATGTGTCTTCAGAGCATTCTTAGGACTTAAGAAGAAAAAAGACATAAGCTTCTTCTGCCTTCCAAGATGATCCTGGAAGAACAAAAAGGATAAGGGAATTTCCTGGGACAACATGGGCAATAAACAAGAGAGAGAATTTCAATCTGATTCGATCTACATGTCTGTCTAGCTACCTGCCTATCTGTGGTATCACTCACAGCAAGATGCTTGTAGAGTTTCGAAAATGACTTGTATGTTCCTGCAGAGACATATTGGGTGGGGCAACTATCTGCGGCTGACTTTGTGAAGCATAACTTTGACCCATTCTGTTTTCTGGAGATGCAGACAGGGGTTAGGTAGCTGAGACGTGGGTGAGTGGTGTACTCTGGACTTATGGATGAGGGGGGCCCAACAGGTATCACCGGGAGCATTCAAGGAGACATTGAATGGCAGGTGTTTACAGCCATGGCCGTTTGACAGCATATGTAAGAATATTACAGGTGATTGCTTGGATCTAGGTTGAAGTTATTACACTAAAAATGTTACTGTGTCATCTTGGGTCCAAATGAATAGATCCCCAAAGAAACAAACAGCATGAATTATATCACATATTCTGTAAAGGTAGCTAATCTTGGTTATTTATCAAAACAATTGGAGTCTCGTGGTTGCCCATTCCACTGCTAACACTGAACTTTACCATTCCCCCGGCCTGACAGAAATCTGTACCTGCCATCTCAGCAAGTGGCTCCCTCTATTCTACCAACGACTCCATCTGTTATGAAGGTTACAACAATGCCTCTAGTTTTACATTTTCCTATCCAGTGATTAATCGTCTTGGCTATCAATTTGTAAAGAAATAAAATGCTCTTTCTTCATTGTTTCTGGAGGTGACAGCTTTATTCACAACTGGTTCAGACTTGTCCTCTCAGTGGGTGAAGGTGGCTCGGGGGTGCCATGGTGACCCCAGCCTTCCGTCTGTTCACATCCCTCCCAGGAGCAGAGGGAGGAGACTCCAGATCGCCTTTGGGGTAATCAGAATGAGGGGTTTCATTTACAAGTCTGAGAAAGGTTGTAAATAATTCAAACCAATCTGAAAAATTTGTCAGGAAAGATGGCCCCAGTCAAATGATTTGGAACAGGTTTTTCGTTTCTGCCCTATTGAAGTCCTTTATGTCATGAGGTATTTTCCCTGGGGTGCTCAGGATTGGAGGAGTGGTGGTGCTCCCCATGAGGACCAGCAATGATTGCTATATCCCCGTTATGCTGCAGTTCTATGACCTCAGTGTTAACCCCTTTCTTCCACTCTAAGCTCTAATGTCTCCAGAATAAGAGGCAGGAAAGGAGACTTCAACTAGCTACTGCTAACAATATTGTTGCCCCTCACTAACTGAATATTCTTGTCAGCTCTCCAATCCCTGTGACCAACATATCTGACAGGCACAAATTAAAAGAGGTTAAGTTTATTTGGCTCGCAGTTTCAGGGGTATTGTCTAGAGTGGGCTGACTCTAAGGCAGACATCACAACAGCCCCACCATGACATGTTGGGGGAAAGTTGAGCTCAACTCAGTGGTGGCTGAAAACCGACAGCAAGATAGGAAGTAACCAAGGAGAGATATGTTCTTCATGGTTACTTTCACCAGCCAAGCCTCACCTACATTACCATCCAGTAAATCCATTCAAATGCTGAATCTACTGAATCCTTCAGTAGATTTATCTACTGATGAGATTAGAGGCATAATGTATTTATTTCATCTCCAATATTGTTGCATCGGGAACATGCCTTCAAGACCTGAGCCTTTTGGGGGACATTTCAAACCCCACGCACAACACTGAACATCTAAACGTGCAGCTTTGGGGGAGCTTTTATAATCCATTTAGAATTTAAAGACTCTAAAGTACTCTTTCTATTAAAGGATAAACAAATAGTTCAGGCAAATATGAACAAATATGAAGTATTCAACACTTCACAGATCTCTAGATATACTTTTACCACCCAACGCAAACAATTTGAAGAAACATTAACTAGAGAGATTTTTCAATTTTGTTTTGTTTTCAGGAAATGCCTTTAGGTCAATGTTTAGTCAGTCTTTTTATTTAATTTTTGCATCTTGATGCTGAAGAATGAGAATCTTCCCTCAACTGCTGATGAATTTAGCAGGAACACTTATTTCTTGAAAAGGAACAGCTCTTTGTATAAAAGTCAGCCTAGGAAATGGACTGTTATTCACGATACTGGTGAGTATGGTTTTGTAAATCCTTACTGTGTTTGCAAGTGGACATGACTTAGCAAAGACTTGTTTACTGACAATGTCAATGACTTGATGGGGTGGCTGATAAACATGCACGCGTATACAGTGGTTGATTTAAAAAAAATATATAAACGAGGACGCTGATGTTTTAGTATGAATGGGTATGCTCATGCTGTAGAGCTTCTGTGGAAAGTTCACATCCTTATTCTGATGATGCTGCCATTATGGAAAGCCAAGTAAAAAAACATCTGAATTGAAGAGCTTTGTGTTTGGAACTATGTTTAGAAAAAAACAAAACAAAACAAAAAACTGAATTTAGAAAAGTGACTAACCATTCTTAGAATTGTTTTTATGTGCAGGACACTGCCCTCTGATCTGGCAGCATCTCATCATGTCCCTTCTCTTCTCCCTGGCCCGTTAATGCCATCACCGCCTCCTTTCCCACGGTTTTTCCACTACTCTCTTCCTCCCAGATTCCTTCCCTTTATGGCTTCCTTTTAAAATTCTCTTTCCTTCTTGTTGATTCTCTTAACACAGCTTGCACCCACAGCAGGTGTTTCCAGGAACAGAGCTCCCACCTTCCTCGTCCCCCAGAGAATAGTACTGGTGGAAGATTTGATCAGGGCTTGCAATTAGATTGAATAAAAAGAGGGAACAAAGTGATTACTTTAAACTCAGTTGAGTGCCACTTGCTTGCTGTGGTGACATTAGGTTGAAGGCCCCTCCTCCCTGCCTGAGCACTGTAAACACCAGCCTGGAACACAGAATTCCTGGAAACTAAGGACACTGATGTCTACTGAAATGAGCATGTTTGTGTCTATTTTCAGCCTTCCTCTGGCACCACGGGTGGTCACAGCATCCTTTTGCTTTTATGTCTGAAGTTATATCAAAAAGCCTCTTTCAACCACTGGCCTTGAGCGATAGGGAAAGCTTTAGCCACCCTGGGGAGCACATTGCCCAAGGTGGATTCTGCATTCTGAGTCTCTTCCTGTGCCAGGGGGCATCTCTCGTGGGAGCTGTGTGGCCCTGCTCAGTGTCTCTGGAACACTTCTGCTTCATGGTCTTCTTCAGAAAGAGGAGAGATTACAAGCTCATCCCACCCCTGCATTGGTACAGGGGGCAGTGAAGCTTCTGCTGGAGCTCTGCCTGCTTGGAAAGTAGGTATCTGTTCTGCAGCAAGGCTGCCCAGAGGGGAGCTCCCTGAGGTCAGAGGTCATCTCCCTGACCTGTGGAGAATCCCTTAGACTCCTGTGCCTTCCTGGGCATAGCAAAGAAGATCCTGGCACCTCCTAGAAGGTGCTGTGTGTGCCAGGAAAGCAAGACCTTCAAGCCCCTCAAGAACATTACAAAAAAATACATCAATATAGAGGTGTCGAAATTTTTATCTATTAGTAGTCTTTACAGAGACTGTGTGTGTGTGTGTGTGTGAGAGAGAGAGAGAGAGAGAGAGAGAGAGAGAGAGAGAGAGAGAGAGAGAGAGAGAGAAAGAGATGGGGGGATGGATGGGAAAGGCTTCCTTTTTCCTCAAATCCTTTTCTTTAATAACTATTTGATTGGGCTGATGACTTCTATTCAATCAGCTGGTAGATTATAACTATTCTTTGCAGATTTGTCTCTCTCCATTTAATTATTATTGTTTCCTTATATTGGGTTACACACACTTCCTCGGAACGGTTGGTAGTTTTTAGATCAAAGAAAATTGCATCAAAATTATGGGAATCATATCCTTTTTTCTCTCTGTTTTTATCTGACTCAATATTTAGTCTACTCTTCCTTCTCATGTACCCTTCCCTCTTCCACATACACATCTCTACAATTGAGCCTCAAAAGTTCTTAGGATATTTTTGGGCAGATTTTTACAGTTCTGGGCTGTACTATCTTAGAGGTGTGCTCAACAAAACTCTTCTGGGCTGTTTCTGTTTCAGGACCCAGTATATTTTGTTGCCCTTATTTTTTGTTGTTGTTGTTAACGAGGATTGAACCCGATATGTTCTACCTCTGATCTACACTCCCCGCCCCCCCCAACTCCTTTCATTTTTTACTTTGAAACAGTGTCTCACCAAGTTGCTAAGGACTTTGCTCTATTGCTGAGGCTGTCCTCGAACCTGTGATCCTCTCTCATCTCAGCCTCCCAATTACTGGGATGACAAGTGTGTGCCGTCACACCGGGCTTCTTTCCTTATTCTTTATAAAATCACTCATTCTATTTCCTCCACCCCCAACTTTGCACACAAGTAGCTGACGATCGTTTTGCACGAGAGCCCTCTCCTTTATCTCATTATCCCAGATCCCAAAGTTCCCAGGGTGAATGGTCAAGTTTCAGGTAGGATGCAGGGAGAGGAGTCAGCAGCTTTCCTTCATGGCAAGTTGAGTGTGGAAAAGATGGCTGCTACTTGCAGTTGTACAAACCAGGCATCCAAACAGGAACGCAGCCCAGGACGGGGTCGAGACACTCACCCTTCCCTGAGCACAGAATGCCATCTGCTGATTCACACAGACTCTTGCTTTCTTCTTCCGTCAGATTACACTTGCGAGGAAGCTGGCAGAGCTTGCCGAACCACCCTCTCTCACAAACGCAGCGGCCGCAGGAACACGTGCCATGCCCTGCAAGCAAACGGCGGGCGGGCGAGAGGAGACTAGTGAATAAGCAGCAAAGTCAGTCTTTAAGAGTGGTATATAAATCCCACGTCTCATGTCCTATCAAACCCCCCATTCCTCTTATGTGCAATTTGGCTCATGCTTGTTTAAAAGAACGTCACAGCAGAGATCTAGCTTAATGTGACAAATGCAGCATAGGAGAGATGGACTTACGAGAAAGGAACTTGGAAATCACTTAGAATGAAAATATCATCCTTTCTTGAGAGAGAATACTTACTCGTTTGCATTTTTTTTTTTTTTTTTTTTTTTTGCGGTACTGGGGATTGAACTCAGGGGCATTCTATGTCCGAGCTATACCCCCAGCCCTATTTTTTATTCTTTACTTTGAAACAGGGTCTCACTAAGTTGCGGAGTGCCTCACTAGGTAGTTGAGGCTGACCTCGAACCCGGATCCTCCAGTCTCAGCCTCCCGAATGCTGGGATTACAAGCGTGCGCCACCACGCCCGGCTTTCATTTGCATTTTTATCAGTAGTCTCCGTGCATTTACCACTTGCTCTTATGTGGCTTTCTAATAACAATAAAAGGCACTTACCTCTACATCTCTCTACTTACTAATAAGAACATATAGAACCATAACTATATAAGTAACAGTATCTCTCTGCTAGTGTATAAAAATTGAAAACAGCAGGACCCTTGGATTCACATTTGGCCTTTTTTTTTTTCCCCCCTGACACTGGTTCCTGGGTTTTGAAATGTCTTTCTCTTCATGTGCATGAAGCTTTGCATTAGTGGCCATTATACACGGGCATATCACTGTTCAGTTGCTTCCACCCACACTCTGTACCAGATTGCATGATTTTCCTCTTTAATTTCTTGTTTCCACCCAGTACTTTATTCCAGTCCCCAATAGCGCCCTGCCTTGTGGTCAGATCTCTCTGAATCAGCCATTTGCCTGCAACAGATGTATCGAGCATCTATTATAAACAGAGCTTTCCACTAGGTTCTATGAGATACGGAATCACAGGCAATGGACACAGTGATCCCTGCTCTTTTCCCAGGGATACCTGTCCTGGTGCAGGCTGGTGTCTGGAGCTGTGGACACCATTTTTCTCTTGACCATTTGCTCTGGTGGGACCTTCAAGAGTAAACCTTGTCCCATCCTCCTGAGCTCTTCTCTGCCTAAGGGGGGATTAGTAGCCAATGTTTAATTGTTTGGAATTCATCGTTATGATGAACTCAGCATAACCACCCAGTGGATCCAGGGAAGGGATCTAAGTGAAGTCCTGAAGGTGGTTTAGCCTTCTGATAGACCTGCAGCCCTCTAACCACAGGGATTTTCACAGAAAAGGGTCTGTGTAACCTCCGTAACTTCATTCCCCAGGTGCTTCAGATCCATTGCAATCCAGCCCACCTGCTTCTCTGTCTACCTCACAAAAGTACTCCAAGCATTTCCACTTAAATCACTATCATAAACTTTTGAGAAACCTTCTGAATTTCTGGACTATTTTATTTTTCACTTCTTGCGAAGTTTTTGCCTTCCTCCCTGTGATTTGTATTTATTTGTCAAATAAATCTATTGCTTGGTTGAATTTCTTGAGAGTAGGACTTGATTCTGACACAGCACTGTGGTCTTTGTGGAGTCAAATATACTGGCGTAGACATAGTAATGCCTCAAAAACACTTGTATGTGATTGAGGTTGTATTTATTAAAATATCTTTTCTACTTTCTTTCCGAATCCAAACTGACAATTGTAAACTGATTCTAGGACATGCTTATAGAACAGCTGGTTAAAAGACCGATGTTCAAAGACAGTGGAGGGTCTCTGGGTTGTTTCATTTCTACTTTCCATAGAGTAGAGACAGATTAGTGAACTGGTGCCCCCTAAGGCCATCTACTCAATGAAAAGTCTTATTTATGTATTTATGTATGTATTTATTTATTTATTTATTGTGGTACTGGGGATTGAACCAGTGGAATTCTACCTCTGATCTGCCTCCTAAGGGCCATCTACTCAATGAAAAGTTGTATTTATTTATTTATTTATTTATTTATTTATTTATTTATTTATTTATTGTGGTACTGGGGATTGAACCCAGGGGCATTCTACCTCTGATCTACTGTCCCTAGCCCTTTTTGTTGTTGTTGTTTGTTTGTTTGCTTGCTTTGAAACAGTGTCTTGCTAGGTTCCTGAGAGCTTCACTCGGTTGCTGAGGCTGTCCTCAAACCTTTGATCCTCCTGTCTCAGTCCTCCAAGCATTAGAGGTGATTAGCAGTGTGTGCCCATCCACATGCAGATAAGTTTCTAAACTGATTATGTCTTGAGTTTCTTATTAAAACTAAAGTCCTTTTAAAGTGTGTTTTTCTTTAACAAGTAAAAAATGGTCACCTTTGGAGGCAGATCATCTGGAGAACAAAAACATTAAAGAAAAAGAAAGCATCTCGTACCTGCCCTCTTGAGCTACAGACCTCTCATATGTTGTGTTTCTTACTGACTCTAGCTTGGTAAGAACTGTCACCAACAAACAGAATTGGAATCACGCAGTCTCTAGCAGAGGAAGCATTCTGCCTTTGACGTGGGGTATCATTGAGAATGATTCAATGGTTCCTCACAGCAAATAATTTAAAATGAAATTCATATGCAAGGAAACAGGAGATTATTTTTCATTTATTGTCTGATTTATCACATCCTTCCACAGTTAGGTTGGCAGCAAGCCTGGACAATCATCAAATTCATTGGTATTTAAATGTTCCTATTGGCCATTTATATGATTTCCCTTTACTTAAAATTTAATAAAAGCATAACATTCAACAATCTCTTTCTACCCTCGAATAATTTAAGTCATCTATTCAAGAAATAGTTGCTGTGCACCGGGCACTATATTAGCAGTTTAGGAGATAATAGTGAAGAACGTAGGCATGAGCCATATTGTCATGGTACTTTCAGTCTAATAAGAGGAAAAACAAGTAACTAGCAAATACTTGAGTTTTAAAAGACATAAAGAGGGTGCTGCTGTGTTCAACAGTGAACGAACTGTTCTCATGGGCAGTGAGGGACGGGCTGGCTCCGTGACATCCAAGGTCTGAGAAGGAGTCAGAGTGCCAATGTTCCAGGAACAGAGCCTAGAAATGCTAATGAAAAGTCCTTGGGACAAGAAACAGCGCAACATGTTTTTAAAAAATGAGGAAAACAAAATGGAGCAAATAGTAAACTTGGAGAGATATTCAGGACATAAGCACACAGCAGATTGTTTGCTCTTGAAAAAGAATATAAATGTATTCTGAGAGGAACGGGAAATGACTGAGGGTATTGAGCAAGAGAGTGATGTGATATAATTAACAATTAGCAAATTCATTTTGGCAACTGGATGGGATTAAGGCATGCTGGGATAAGGTGAGTTTGGAAAAAGTTAGAGGGCTCTTGCAGTCGTCCAAGCAAAAAGTCTATCACTAAGTCTATAGGGTTAATGCAGGGACATGCATGGAGGTAGAGATGGAGATCCCTCTCGTGTGGTCAAAGCTAGGCCTATGGAATGGGCTATTGGATCGGCTGTGGCAGGTGGGGAAAGGAGGGAGTAGTCTTCTGTCTCGAAATATAGGATATGGATATCAGATTTATCAGATACGGAAGCTAGAGGAGGGAGAAGCTGAAATAGGCTCTGTTTTTAACCTCCTGTGTTTGAGAAACCCTTACAGCAGCAGAATCTGAGATCAAGTGAGCAGTTTCACAAGCTTCAGGCTCAGAGAACGGGTTAGAGGTAGGGTCTATGCATACACAGATTGGAGTTAAAAACAGTAGCAGCAGATGGGCAAAGTGGCCCACGTATCTAACCCCTGTACTTGGGAGACTGAGACAGATGGATCACAGGTTCCAGGCCAGCTCACAATAGCTTAGCAAGACCCTGTTTCAAAATAAAAAGTCTGGGGTTTAGCTCAGTGGTAGAGTGCACCTGGGCTCAACCCCCAGTATAGACACACACACACACACACACACACACACACACACACACACACACACACGATGAAATTCAAAGCATTAGAAGTGAATACGCCTGCACCAGGAAGAAATGTCTTGGCCAACTCCAATATTTATGGCTAGGATACAGAAAGAGAAAACAAACAACTAGAAAAACCCAGTAAGGAAAGAGGAAAATAAGATTGTGTTGTCTCATAAGATGACAAAGTACATCCCCAAAGGTGGCCTATGGAGGGGGATATTTCTGAAAACTCGAGTTAGAAGAGTGAGACCACAGCGGTAAGCGTCAGTCGACTTTTCTCCTGTTGGACGCCGCTGCGCTGACTTTTAGGTCTAGGAGTGGGATGCCCACTTGTAGAGTGTTGGAGAGTCATCTACGCTCGCCATTCATCAAGAGCAACCTCCCCACTACTGGTGCAAGTAGCAATGATGTCATCTTCATGCACTAGACCATTATGGGAGGAACCTGTTGAGGGAAGAGGCCTGAGCAGCCACTCATGGCACACTAAGACTGCCTTCACCTGCCCTCCTGCACCTGCACACAGGTGAGGCATTTCCCAGCTGCAGAATGCCAAGCGTCCTCTCTCCTATACCTACCTGCTTGCCCCTTCAAGGCTGTCAGGGTTTTCTTCCTACTGCTTTCCCTTCCCCACATCAGTACACTCACCAAGAATGCCCTGGGCTTGCATTGGCCAGGATAATGCATTGGTCCTAGCCAGAGCTGGCTGTTTACATTTATTAAAGTTAAGTAAAATTTAAAAATCGGTTAGTCACATTTCATGTGTTCAATAGCTGCATGCAGTCAGTGGCTATTGTATTAAATAATGCAGATATAGAATACTCCTGTATTCTTTAAAAGTTCTCTTAGAAAGTGCTACTCTACATCATGATCTTTTTTTTTAATGAAATTCATCATCTCTAAGACACATTTCCTTAAAACACTTCAATGTTCTCAGGAAACTGACTGATGAATGAATACTAATTGGATCAAATACCACACATTGCTTGCCCAATATCCTTTTTCCCTTCTTACTATTAAGAGAATCCTCCTTTTTATTTTTTCAGGGAGGTAACAATAAACCCATCTGGAAAGTGTTTAATTAACCAGGCTCCTTCTGACCTAAAGGTGTCCATAGATCATAGCCCTAATAAATGAGAAATAAGAGAAAATCTGCTGGGGTTTCTAGAAAACTATGGTTTTCCAAAGGGAATGGGACACAGCCAGCATGAGTGCTTCGCTCTTTTCCTTCCCTTCTCTTTTTCCCTGGGAGAGGGACACAATTGGAGATAGTCTGTGAGCGTGACAATCTGAATCACATTTTCAGAAAAGGTAGAGCAGAAGTGAGGGCGGAGGGGGTTCAGGGACCTGAACTGTACTCAGGCAAGTCACCTTGGCATCCGTCCCTGGAATGACAACCTGCAGATGTATATGTGTCCTTTACCTTCAACCAATTTACGCACTTACAAATTCTGAAAGGATCTGGGGATTCGAAGGGATAAGTTGGAGACAACCTTCCGCTGTTCTGCTGTCCATTTAACGGCATCGTGGCCTGAGTGAATGGTCTGAGCTCTCCCTCACTATAAGAAGTCCACCATTGCTCCCGAGTTGCCGAACTCAGACTCCGGGGCTGCAGGGATTCCTTCAAAACACAGCTATGAATTCAAGAACTCCCCAAAGAAATGTGAGCTGATTGTGTAATTAAGAGGTGGCTCTTCATTATCCCTTCTCGCTTCTTAAATTGGACTCCTGGGCAGCTATTCCAGGAGCAGAGAGGAAAGAAGAAAAGCAACAAGCTCTCTACTTCTTATTCTCACCCTGGGTACAGGGAGTGCAGGAGGGAAGTCTCTGATTAAGCTTATATTAGGTGACAACAATTAAACACACAGGAGCCGGCATATATCTTCATTACGGAATCTCAAAATTATAGATCACTCGAAATGAATAAATCTTAGGAATTATCACTCTGGATAAATTCCTCCCCTCACCCCTCTATAATGACTTATTTGAGAAGAAACTCATGTATCTATAGGTCATCTCCATTTTCATTGTTAATAAAAATCTTCAGAAAGAGTCCACATACGGTCTACACCGACCGAACATGACTCACAAAACAAGCTAATTAAACGAAGAATGGTGCTACTTCACACTGATTTTCTTTTTGCCAGTCATTTTTGTGACTCTTTGAGGCTGTGATTTTGGTGTAGTCAAAACTGAACTGTTTAAAATTATGAAATTAGCTGCATTCACCTTCAGGTAAAATTGCTAATTTATCCCAGCCTACCAGAATTGGCTTAATCATCGTTAGCTTTATTGTTCAGAGAGAGGATAAGCAATGCGGCTTTTAGTTCGCACATGCCTGCTGAGTAGGTAGGCTTATGGATGTTTTCGGTTTTCTTTATTTGCTTGTTTGCTAAAATGCCCAGATAACCCTTGTTTGGAGAGCCAGGAACTCTATTTTAAAGCTCTGTAGCCACACACTGGATTTGTAGAATTCTAGCCCATTTCTCCAGGCGAAAGGTCTAAGAAGCCCTGTATCAGAGTCTGGTGGCAAACCAAGAAAACTACCAAAACTACTGATTTTGTCCTCTGAAGCCAAACTGGAGGGATGATGTCCATGCGTTCACACATTCATGTTAGTACGATTTGTTCACCATTGGCTGCCAGGGATGGGGGTGGGGATAAGTAACTGTTTTGGAAAAATTAGCTGCATGTTCTGAGGTACAGAACTGCTAATTGTATGATTCCAGCTTCCTCCCCAAACACTTGGTAGTTAGTGCTTCAAGATACCCGAGGCCAATGTATTAATTTGTCCTCTTATTGAGCTGGCCATGACAATTATTTACTTTCCATTACAGGTGTAGAGCATTCATTGACTGTCCACTGGGCACATAGGATGTCCACCCACCCTTCAATATGTCTCATTTTTACTATGAAGCCAAAAGGTGGGTTCCACCCTTACTGCACACATGAATAAATCAAGGCCCCAAAGTCAAGTAGCCTGACCAGGCATCTACAACTAGTAGGGATGAATCAAAACCCTAATCCTGGTCTGTGTGAATCAGAGGTTCATATTCAACCTGCTCAGAGGCACTGTCCTACTTAGCTTAAAAGAAAATAGTTATTTCCACTCAAATCTTGTTTGAAAAAAATGCAGACATCTGCATGTACATTCACATATTGATGTAACTGAGCACATTATAAAATGTGGACTTTCTCTAGACATATTATCAAAATACCTAAAGAAGATTTCATGATTGGGATACCAGAGGGACTCCAGACAATGGAAGAGAAACCTCAGTGGAGCCTGAGAGATGGTCTAAGGGAAGAGGAAGGGGAAGACTCAGATTCACCAATGGAAATACTACCATTGACTATGTGTACATAGGTGAATATACCAACGTCAATCTCAGTACTTGGTATTGAGGGGAAATGGGGAGGTGGGGGAGCTTACCAAGGACTCTGTGCATGTTCGTCACTGTCAACATGATTTACATTATGTGAGGCTATAATACACCAATAAAAGCACCTTATAAAAAAATTTCTGCCCTCTCCAAGAAAGGCAAGAAAAAAATACAACAAAATGTCATCTGATATTATTTTCTGGATGATGGATTTATGAAGGAAACAGGTAGAATAGTATCATGTTCGCATATGAAGGATCACTACCAATCCCACTAACATGTATAGGGAACAAGGAGCAGGGAACAGGGTGGGATGCCAAGAGCAATGCATCCGGTGATGAGTGCATGTATGTTTGGATCACTTTGAACCATACATGATGCATAATTACAATGCACCAGTGAAAACATACAAATAATTATATAGATGCATATATATTAAATGAATAAATAGTTTGAAAATAAATCCTTCCCAGGGACAGGTTCAAGAGCAGCTAAGAAAGCTCTAGATGCAAGAAAATTAAATATATTTCTTCAGAATTATATTTTTTTACCTCCATGCTTTTGCTCAGCCTTCTCAGACCTAAAATGTTCTTCATGTCCAATTCCCACAAATCCAAATATTAGATAGTCAAGTTCCAAGTCAAATGCAGTTCCAACTTCAGGAATTCTCTGAAAACTGGAAAATATTTCCATTTCTTTTTCTCCTTAATTTGTTTGTGACTCCCTTCATTTATAATTTATTTTTAGAAAGTTCTTGCACATTTCTTTTTGTGTGTGATACTAGAGATTTTATACTAAGTGGGAAGATATAATAATTTGAGGTAGGGGGAGGGAGGAGGAATAGGGAGAGGATGGGACATTGGTCATATTCATGAGACTTGCACAGACCCAAAGAGGCACAGACATACTTATATCCCAACACAATGTCATCATGCCATAATGAAGATATTGCCATATAGAGGGAGTATAAAAGTTTCATAAGGACTTCCTGAAGAAGATGATTTGGAAGCACGATAGAACAACAGACGGTAGTATTAATTAAAAGAAGTAAAGAGAAGAAAAGAAAGAGGAAGTCAGGTAAAAGGAACAAAAATCACAATACACCCAAGTTTCTCCACCGTTATTGCTTTCCATGAAGAAATCGGTTTTTAGTAAATGGACAGGATTGGTACAACTAAAATATAATCTCCTCTACATATCTAATTGCTCAAACTAGACACTGAGGATTCACCCTGGATTCTACCCGGCCCCACACTGACATAATTCAAGCATGAGTTCCTATAGATTCTTCTTGTACTCTGGGATGAGCTGGGGGGAGTGGGGGTTCTCTTTTTAGGTCCATCTAAGCATTCTGATTGATCCTGGACACTAGTCTCCTTATGTGGGACAGGAAGCACATCCCACCAACAGGGTGGCATCAGCATCCAGGATTTTTCTCCATGGGAGTCCTTGCAGTCGTTCATGAGGGGAACAGCCCATATAATTGTCTGTGGATTATCCTGTCTTCAATTAACAGCCCAGATGTGTGGAGACAAGCACCACACTAACAGATGCTGGGGCCTCTCTGGCTTAGAACAATTCTCATGCCCCATAGGAGCCAAATCCCTCTCGATGGCGCCTTAAGTATAGATTCCATAGACCTCATAAGGGAGACACCAGTTGGCACAGGGATGAGACTTACAGAAGCAAAAAGCCTGGCCTTCCCCTCGGCCACTTATGGTCCATTTATAATCCCCCCTGATGTAATTTATAATCCCCTCTGTTGAAATGTACCAGTCCTAGGTCAGTATCACCATGAGCAAGGTTGCCTGGCAACATTGGTATGCTGCATCTTCTGTTCCCAGGGAAGCAGAGGTAGGGACTTATCAGAGAGCTAGAGGTTCTTGCAGCAGGGTAAAGGGTCTTGTTAGCCTGTTGTCCACCCTGTCATGACATTATCTCCAAACAAACATCCCAGTTTCTCCATCTCTAAGGTCCATCCAGATAAAGCAGCTCCATTGCCCTGCCAAGATTCAACTCCTGACACCCATACCCACCCACCGAACCCACCCCCACACACATGCCTACCTCTTCTGAGAACCTGCACTTCACTCCACAGCTAGACGTGCTTTTTAAAATACCATGATCATGTTACTGCCTGTTTAACTCCTATTCTTTGTTTTCTATTGTCTTTTGAGTAAAGCTCCAAGTCACGAAGACAGTTGACCAAACACATCACACTCTTCTCCCCTCTGCCTACTGGTGCGTAATCACAAAGGGTTTCTCTCCATCCTCAGATGTTCCTCAAACACATCGTCCTTCTACTACTGCTGTATCACTCCCTCCTCCCCTGGTCTGGACAAGCTCTATGCATCTCATTACTACCAAATATGGCTATCAGGTGTAGGTGAGTTCTATATACAAAGCACATTGTCTGCATTATATAGTTGTTATCCAGATGTGAAGGCATTGGAGAAGCCTCCTTTAGCCTCTAGGCTGTGTTAAATCTCCCCAATATGAATGTTCCCTCTGGACTAGGGATCCTGTTTAAGACCATTCACCCCCTTGTCATTCCTCTGCAATTCTCCACCTTGTAAGCTCAACTATAAGCTCCATGAAAGCAGATACTCTGCCAGTCCTGCTTTACCTAAATCCCCAGTACTGGCAAATGGTAGGTGCTAAATTTATATTTGCTGAATGAATGAAAGAAAGAAATGATTGACTAGTTTCTACCATGCATAATTTGAAGGAATTTCCATATTGAAATATTTCATTGGAAATTAAAAGAAAAATCTGAAAGCCAAGAAAATTGATGAATGCTAAGAAACCATCTTAAGAGATACTAACCTGCCAGGTATGGTGGCATATGCATGTAATCCCAGTACTTGGGAGGCTAAGACAGGAGGATCATAGGGTTTTTTGTTTGTTTGTTTGTTCGTTTTTTGTGGTACTGGGGATTGAACTCAGGGGCATTCTACCTCTGAGCTATATCCCCAGCCCTATTTTTTATTTTTTATTTTGAAGCAGGGTCTCACTGAGTTGCAGAGTGCCTCACTAGGTAGCTGAGGGTGGTCTCGAACCCGGATCCTCCTGTCTCAGCCTCCCAAATGCTGGGATTACAAGCGTGTGCCACCACGCCGGGCTAGGATCATAGGTTTTAGTCAGCCTCAGCAATTTAGTAAGACCCTGTTTCAAAATGACAAATAAAATAGGGATGGGGGTTTAGCTTAGAGGTAGAATGCCCCTGGCTTCATTCCCCAGTACCACAGAGAAAGAGAGGGAGGGAGGGGGAGGGGGAGAGAGAGAGAAAGAGAGAGAGATGAGATACTAACCTGAAGAAAAGAGAGGAGACTGAGATTACTCCAGGGTGACAAAAAGGCAGAAAAGAAACCTCAAAGCCTTTTCGAGGAAAGTTCTAAGATGGATTGGTAAGTGATAGGACATGAACAAGAAAGAAATGAAGTGATTGCGAGAATCATGAGAGAAGAAATAGATGGGAAGTTGTGTCTGAGGCCAGGGAAGGGGACATTCCACTGGAGTCTCAGGAGGAGGAGCTACAACTCTACACTGGAACGTGGCGGTCACTGGGATGAGAACCTGAACTGCCTACGATTTGGGCAACTAGCTATGATGAGTAACCTCAGGTAGAGTCAGTGATGTGGAATAGCTGGAGGCAAAGCAAGTTTCCATGGTTTGAAGACTGACCCAAGAGAAATGAGAGCATACAAGTCAGCAGCAGTAGCATCAAAGAGGTTAAAAAAATATTCACGGGCATGTGTGTGTTTGCACTGCAGTGCAGAACCTTATACGGAGTAAGCAGGCAATGGGTATTTGCTGATTTCATTACTATTGTGTGCTATTTATTTGAGAGGATACATACACATATATACATACACAAATACACAGACACTAAAGAAGAGAAGTTTTATTGTGTGATTGTGGATATTTGTATATAGACTGAGAAATACTACGGAAATTTTTCCCATGCATGCTGTGTCCTGAGGAATCCTAATTTCCAGTGTCTCCTAATTGTGCTCCTCTGTGCTTGGGCAGATCTACAGAAAGCTCCCCCCTCCCCCCTGCCCCAGAAGGAGCATTTCTGAGCAAGAGCTACTGAAAATACTCCTGAGATAGATGGTATTGGCGATTTTGATTTGGTAGCTCAGTGTTCAGTGTGAGAAGAAAGATAACTTCCCACAAAAAGAACATAAAGAGAAATCATCCATGCCATCCCAAATTGAAGACCAGATAGTCACAGATCTGGATAATCTGTGTTTTTCCTTTCTGTATATGTATATAATAATGATAATTGAACACATGTTCATGACACTTATGTGCCAAGTACTGACTGTCCTAAGTACTTTAGGTGTACCAACTCACTTAATCTCACAACAATCCTACAGGGTAGATGTTATTATTATCATTTTACAGATTTGATAAATAGAGGTTTTGTACATTTACTGAGACCATATATATAGTAAGTGGCCAGATTAGGGGTACCCCAAGAAAACCTGACTTTAGCCTGTAGTCTTAACTACTGAACCATACTACCATTTATATCTATAAATATTAGCTACATTCAAATAGCCGGGTGCAGTGGCACATGCCTGCAATCACAGTACTTGGGAGGCTGAGACAGGAGGATCACAGGTTTTAGGCCAACTTAAGCAGACCCTTAGCAACTTAGCAATATCCTGTTCCAAAATAAAAAATAAAAAGAACTAAGGGTGTGGCTCCGAGGTAGAATGGACCTAGGTTCAGTCCCCAGTACCTATAAAACAAAACAAAAATACATTTAAGTAAATGTCTATAAAATATACAGGAATTTGTGATCTCCTTATCAACTGGTTTGCTATGTTGTATGTACTTTGATACTGAAATTGCTATAGTTTGGAAAAATGTTCAATAATGGAGTGTGTATTGTGTTTTCAAAGAACAGTTGAGACTCTGATGGAATTCAGTACTATAATAGTCAAGGCCCATATACTCCCTCCCATAAAGCAATGTTGTTAAACCAGTATTATCTTTACTACCTGCCTTAAAGAAATCATAATTTGAAGCTAAGTGTAAAGCCCAAATGGGAGGCACTATTAAACTCTCTATCAAAGTTTAACATGAATTAGAGCTGATTTTCATTAATCCCAATTTTGTATTTGCAAATTAACCTATTCAACTAAAATTTATTTGCAATCTCAAAAAAACACTCATAGAGCTACCCCAGTCATTTGAAAGCACATAGCCTGGTTGGAAACAAAAATACAAAAACAAAACTGGGTTGCCTGGACTGGGTTGCCTGCGATTCATTTTCCCAGCCAAGGTCAAAAAAGGTCGTGGTAAAAAAAAAACAAAAACAAAACTGAGTTGCCTGAGATTCATATTCCCAGCCAAGGTCAAAAAAGGTCATGGTCTGCCTTCATGTTTCAGTTTTCATGCTATAAACAAGGATCCTTTTCATGATATATTTAGTGCCATATTTTTTCACATTTTCATACTTTTTGTTGGTGATTTTGATGTTTTCAACTGCCCCCAAGCATAGTGTTGAAGAGCTGTCTAGTGTTTCCAGCTTTAGGAAGACTGATGTGCTTTACAGGGAAAATACATGTGTTAGGTAATCTTTGTTCAGGCCTGAGTGCCCAGAGCTGATGGCTGTGAGTTCAATGTTAATGAATCAATTATATATTAAATAGAGCGTCTTTAAACAGAAACATAGAGAAAAAAAGCTTCTGTATTGATGAGATGATGAAAATATTGTGGCCAAAGGCAGGAGCCTGTCCCCTTAGGAATGAAAATTCAACAGTTGTTGACTTGTTGAGCATGACCTTTTAGAATATAACTACTACAAACAAAAAATAAATAAATAAACAAGAACCAACTGTATCTTGGGCTTTTCTTGCTGAAGAATACTAGATAGAGTACCTGGGTAGATTGGTAAATTATAAGCAGTATCTCTACTTCTATATTACCTACGATGAAATAGACCAGGCCATTATGATACTATCTCTCCCCTAGGAATATTCCTCTCCAAGTAATAGGACTCACTGGAATGTACAAAAATGTGTACAGGTGTCAGAATTTGTGGCAGAGTATAAAGCTCTGAGCTGTTGTTATCTGGGTAGTTACCTTAAGTAGCTCCTGTGAAACCAGAAAAGATAAGTAAATGTTGTTACCTATAAGAAATATTCTAAAATATTGGTGACATCCTAACCACAAATATCTGGAGGACATTATTTGAGTGTTAAAGTAAATATTAAGAATAATAACATAAGGTATTTTCAAAGGAAATTCCCAAGACTTGTTTTCTTTAGACTTAAAGATCTTTTGGTTGATAAAATAGTTTTAATAAAATTTAAAATATGAGGAGTTATCAGAGTAACAGCAATACTCATTCTAGGCTTATGCATTCTACCACTTGTGGTACACCTTGATATCAATGCCTTTGTTAGTATACAAGCAGATTTACATGGAAGAAAACTGCAAGCACTGCCTTGCACAGGGCCTGGTAGTCAATGACAGGTTCAATTTATTCAGGGCAGTATCAACCTAAGACAGGGCTCATTAAATGACTCATCGAGACCCCATGACGGGTAAGATTATGCACCTGGTAGGAAACAACCTAAGACTGGCACAGTCCTTCATGCATTTTAAAATAAAAACGGGGGAGTTGTGTGAGCCCAACTGGGCCCTTTCCCTCCTGGCAGTTGCTATCTGCATATATGAGTAATTATACTGATTATTCTGCTATGGCTACTTTGGCATCTCGAAATCTGGTGATTGCTCCTAGGATGAATTGATGAAAGACCCTCCTACTTCTTAGAAAGTAAATATATGACTCTAAAGGTTTATGGTTTTATGACTCTAGAAAGTTTGCTTGACCAGGCTATGTTAAGAATGTGGGCTATACGTGGAAAATGAAGAAGTGGTGCTAATTGTGCTCTGACAATGATTGATATGTCATAAAAGTATGCGTAACCCTGTTGTACTCAAGAAATGTATAAAAAATCCGTGCTGAATAATAAAAATTAAAAAAAGAAATAAATACATGATATCTTAGAGTTAGTTGTAAAATTTCAGACAAAGCAGACTGACACTTAATCCAGTGGTAGTGATTAAAAATACTCTGCCTATCTGGTATTATTGGCCTGCCTCTGGCAAGATGGACTCTACCTAGGAGTAGCAGCAAAGTCCTAACTTGAAAATACATCCCTCCTCTCAAATTAACTGGCATGGCATCACCTATATTGAGTAGGAGAAACCCCTAAGAAAAAGTCTTCAGATGTATGAATCAAGTTCTTCTAGGTGGTAACCAAGGTTTTATTGGGATAAGGTGAATTAGCATGTCTACATTGTCTATTCCATTATTACATCGTATACAATAGAAGAACACTTCCGATGGTGGTCAAACATAGCTGGTGTTCAAAGAATAAGAATGTGCTGAAGTGTCTGTTGCAGTATCCAGAGAAGATACTCAGAACACTTGACACAAACGTTGTGTTCCTTTGGCAAGTGTATCATGGCAGCTGCAGTCAGGGTCCACTAACATCCCTTTGTCCTCACTCTTGTTGACTTCTACATGCCTCTACCTGGGATTCTCTGCCTAAAGCTTTTGGGCAACTACAGGGGCAAGCTCTGATCACATACCTGTTTAGGCATGCTGATGTAGCATGGAAACTGAGTGTATATCTCTTGTGAATTTGTAGTTAAACTTAGAAAGTAATCCTTTTTGCCCCTTTTTCAGGTTTGTGGGCAAGACTTACTTCCCCCCTTTGTGTTTGTAAGTAATAAAAATCATGGTAAAGTGTTAACTTCTAGCCAAGCCCCTTAGTATGAAAAAGTATCCAGTAATTAGTAGATAATTTAGACTCAAGGGTCTCTTATTGAAAGTACACAGTGTACTTTCACATATCCCTAAATCAATATTTCAGAGAAATAAAGGTCATAATAAACTTAACTGTATGTTACTTTTATATCTAATGGCATATTGCTTTTTTGGTTATTTTATTTCTTTGCATGTGTGTGTATGTGTGTGGTTCTAGACATTGAACTCAGAGGCATTGTACCTCAGAGCTACACTCCCAGACCTTTTTATTTTTTAATTTTTTTGTTCTTGAGACAGAGTCTCACTAAGTCACTGAAAATCTCACTACATTGTTAAGGCTGGTCTTGAAGCTGCAATCCTCCTGTCTCAGGCTCCCAAGTACTGATATCACAGGCAAGTACCACCACACCTGGCTCTTTATCTTCTTTTTAACGGTACCTTACAAAAGTGATAAGTAAGATGAGAGGCAGATGCAAATCAAGTGTAGTGGTGTATGCCTATAATACCAGTACTTAGGAGGCTGAGTTAGGAGAATTTCAGGTTTGAGGCCAGCCTCAGTCACTTATGGACACCCTCAGCAATCTAGCCAGACCCAATTTCAAAAATAAAAAATAAACAAAAAGGGCTGGGGATCTACATCGGAAATAGAGTGCCCCTGGGTTCAACCCTTTGTTGGAAGAAAAGAAAAGAGGGAGGGACGGAGGGAGGGAGGGAGGGAGGAAGGAAGGAAGGAAGGAAGGAAGGAAGGAAGGAAGGAAGGAAGGCAGGCAGGAGGCAGGCAGGCAGGCAGGCAGGCAGGCAGGCAGGAAGGCAGGTAGGTTGGTCTTTCGCAGCTGCCTGCAGGAAGCATAAGGCTGGGAGAAATATTAGCACCTCCACAGACCACACCGTCCAGGTCCTCGCAGCGGCGGTCGTCACACTCGCAGGTCTTGCCGTACACCCTGCCGTCCCCGGGAGGGTAGCACGTGCACCTCCCGCACTCACATTTACCTGAGGAGTACAAAGAGAAAGCACACTGGTTACATTGTCAAGGAAACAAGCACAGCTTTCAACCCAAAGCCCCTGAGCACTTCAGCTGAGCACTTCAGCTGTGTCTCATCGTAGCTGAGAGCATCATTTTTCTAACCTCCCTAAGGAACGCTGAAGGTCAAACACAAATGCCCAGGAGGTGGCGAGTTGAAGTGGCAATGGCTGCTTCAGAAGTCCTTCACTCTTGTGACTCTACTCTCATTTAACTCATCTTTGCAGAATAATTCCATGATGAAGCTCTCTGGCTATTTCATATTCAACTGAAGTTGATGGGACCATTGAAGATAATTGATTCAATTTATGTATTTTTGACATGACTTAACACGTGGTCATATAAAAAAATCATTTTATTTGCGGTCAATCTGCCACGTGAGAAACATGTTCACCGGTACATTCTAATGTGATATTTTAGTGAGTTGTAGTCAATTTTATAGTTCATAGAATTCATTTTAGCATGTAGCATATGTCAAAGCACATACCCAGAAATTTGGAGTTTTAATGTTTTTGGGAATGAGTTTGGTTCATATATAGAGAACTCTTTAACTAAGATCACTAAGATCAACTTCATCATTATTTCTTGAGCTATAACGATGTGTCAAACACTATAAGCCCTTGCCTTATATCAGTTTGTTTTTAGAATACCACACATTAACTATCCTTACTACTACCATTTTACTAAACAGGAAACAGAAAAATTGAAGCAAAGTAAATATTAATGGAGAACCCGGTAATAAGGGATAGAATCAAAATTCACATCCATTCTCATTAACCCTAAATGTGAATCTAACCATTAAACAGTATTGTATTGCATCTGTGTGTGTGTGTGTGTGTGTGTGTGTGTTTTACTGGGTATTGAACCCAGGTTCATTCTACCCCTGAGCTACACCCCCAGCCCTATTTTATTTTTTATTCTCAAACTGGGTCTTGCTAAGTTGCTGAGGTTGGTCTCGAAACTGTGAGCCTCCTGTCTCAGCCTCCCAAGTACTGGGATTAAAGACATATGCCACCATCCCTGGCTCCATATTGCATCTTAATACACCCATAACCCAGCAGCAGGAAGCTACCCAAGAAAGGCAATTTCTTTTGCCCAAGGAATTGTCCTGGTTTGCCAGAAATTCAGCTGAGTGACAGTGCTTCAAGACATCTGTTACTCTCTGTCATGAGCCCACCTTCATAAATACACACCCACTGGAACGATCCTAGGATGTGCTGGATCCTAGGACGCCTCAGGGCTGTCACTGAAAGGCTGTTAGTCATTCTATTGCTACACTTGTATCTTGTTCAAGAAGATCTGAGGTGTAGATGATGGAAGAAAGAAAAATCTGTACTGAGAGTCACATCACTTCAGAGCTGTAATTACAGACAACCTAATTTAGTGACTCAGAATCTTTTCTGGCAGAAGTAGTAGGGCCAGCATCCCTTTGAGACTTGGCTGAAGGATAGGGCACCAGGTAGCCTTCTGACTGCCCCTCAGCAAATCTCTTTCTACTTGGAGGTAGTTCCAAGCTCAGTAAGAGGCAGAGGCTCCTTCCCCAGTCAGAGTCCCTCTTTCTATCCCTCAGTGGCCAGAACAGGGACAGACCAGATGCTCTGGGCTCTGATTCTTGAAGGTGAAGGCAAAGATGCAGGCTCTGTGATGAGCTGCCAGTGCCCAGAGCAGCAGAGCTCAACACTCAGCACCGGCATTCAGAAAGGACAGTCGCAGGGCCAGTGCCCCGCGGTGTCTTGCAGATTGCACAAACTTGCATTTTGAGCCTGAACCCTTCTAATAACAGCCTTTATTTTTCATCCCAGCTAATGAAGTTGGTTTCTGTTTGCAATCAAGAACCTCAACTGAGGGGAGGTAGGGCAGGGGGTTCAGAGATGTTGGCCACAAGCTACAAAATTTCAGTGAGACAGGAGTTCAAGAGATCTATGGCACCCATCGTGACTATAGTTAGTAATAATGTATTGTATTTTGAAAATTGCTAAGCGAGTAGATTTTAAACAGTGTCACCACAAACCATTAAGTCTGTGAGGTAATGTATATAATAATTAGCTTGGGTTAGCCATTCCATAATGCATAAATATTCAGAACCATCATGTTGTGCACAAAAAATATATACAATGTTTGTCAATTAAATTTTTTAATTTAATTTTAAAAAGGAACCCTAACTGGTAGAAATAGCAAGTCTCCCTGGAAAAACATATTAGTACAAACAAATTGGGTTCTCTCTCTCTTTCTTTTACTTTTCTTTCTTTCTTTCTTTTTTTTTTTAAGAATGTCAGCCGGGCATGGTGGCACACGCTTGTAATCCCAGCATTCGGGAGGCTGAGACCGGAGGATCCGGGTTCGCGGCCAGCCTCAGCTACCTAGTGAGGCACTCCGCAACTTAGTGAGACTCGGTTTCAAAATAAAGAATAAAAAATAGGGCTGGGGGTGTAGCTCGGAGGTAGAATGCCCCTGAGTTCAATCCCTAGTACCGCAAAAAAAAAAAATGTCAGAAGGATGCATGACTTCCCTCTTATTTAAGAAATATATGAAATAAAGAAACTCAAGGCCTGGGGTTAAATGATTTGCCTGATTTGCCCAAGGTTGGCTAACTAGGTACTAGGTACTGTAGGTGTTAGGATCTAGATTTTTCTCAGTGCACAAACACTATCCATCATCATAGTTGGATGTGTAAATAATTCTAATAATAGAGATTTTGAAAAAATAGAGTCAAACTCTAGGGCCATCCTCGGTGTGGCCTGGTTGGTTTACTATTCCTTCATGGACAGAAGCAGGAAATCACTATTATCAGTCATGCTGTTCCTGAGAGGTCACACATCCCAAGATACAGACAGATCCATTTTTACATTTCTGATCATATGCATTATGCTGAAAAATGTATTCACATTTTAAGGTTTATAAATTCATACATTAAGGAATATATAGTAATTTTCCTGAATACATATTACCAACTTCTGTGGCTTTCTGGAAAGCATGAACTAAATATTGGCATCTGTACCGAGATATCAATATTTCACTGTAGATAGATTCTGTCCTGTATTTCATGTATATGGTTGGACAGTAAAGTGTTAATATTTTGTTCTAGGAACATTTTCTTTTCCCATGGATTGTAATTCACGTATCTTTTTTAAACATCAGAGAATAACCATTTTTCAATTCTTTTTTGCCATCTACCTATTGGATTTTCTTATCTCTTTAATGTAACACTAAGGCAAGTATTAGCTGAATGAAGTTTATGTATGTAACCCTGGTGCACTTTATGGGAGATAGTGGTGTTACAATTTGAATCTGGTATGATCGCCTAAAGTTTCTTGTTGAAAGTAAGATTTAGAAGTGGGGCTTTTAGACAGTGATTAGATCATGAGGGCTCTGACCTCATAGCTGGATCAATCCATTTAATTAATTAATCCATTGATACTTGAATGGACTGCTTAGAGGAAGTAGGTCACTGGAGGTAGTAGGTCTCCTCTCCTCTCCCCTCCTCCTTCTCCTCCTCCTCCTCCTCTTCTTCCTCCTCCTTCTTCTCTTTCTTTCTCTGTCTCTGTCTCTGTTTCTGTCTCTGTCTCTGTCTCCCTCTCCCTCTCCCTCTTTCCCTTTCCCTGTCTCTTTCTCTTTCTCTTTCTTTTTTTTTCTCTCTCTCTTTCTCTTTCCCTTTCCCGATCCCTTTCCTTTTCTTTCTCTTTCTCTCTCTCTCCCTTCCTCTTCCATGGCTACCATGAGCTGAGAAATACAATTTCCCTCCACGATAATGTCCTGTCTTGTCTCTAGCCCAAAGCAGTGCAGCCAGTTGACCATGGACTGAAACTTCCAAAACTGTGAGCTAAAACAAATATTTCCTCCTCTAAGCTGTTCTCGACAGGTGTTTTGGTCACACAAATGAAAAGCTGACTAACACCGCTGGCAAAAGCACAGGTGCAAAGTACAGTTCACAGCAAACATCTCCAAAAGAGGTGTTTGTTGCTCTCAACTCCATTCTTATCCCAGCCCACTGCAATTGTCTTACGACACCACTATCTAGTTAGAAAAGTCTCCAGCAACCCAACCGCAGGGTCAATTCTCTGTACCATCTTATGCAGCTTCTCAAAATCCTTTGAGAGTTGTCCCATCTCCTTTTGGAAACACATTACATGGGCTATTGTTAGGTGCTAAGTGATTCTTCCATTGGCTAATGTTAGGTACTATACTTAGTGATTCTTCCATGGGCTAATGTTAGGTACTATACTTAGTGATTCATCCATGGGCTAATGTTAGGTACTATACTCAGTGATTCTTCCATGGGCTAATGTTAGGTACTATACTTAGTGATTCTTCCATGGGCTAATGTTAGGTACTATATGTTATGTTTCTGCTCAGACTACTTTACTGGCTTCTTTTCCTGATACATAAATCTTGGATTTGCCTAAGGCCCAATCTATAACCTTTCCTCTGCAATTTCCCAAATCTTATTCTGTCCAATGGATTTAACAACTCTTACATGAGTAAGATTTTCATATATCTCATTGGCTGAGAGCCCAAGGTTCCCAAACTCACTTGGTTTATCATCCTTTTTTTTTTCTCAGAAAAAGAAAGAAAGAAAGAAACACAGTATCCCCCAGAAATCTACCTCTTTTAAGTAAATCAACAGAAAGTTTTAGTGACACATTCACACTCTTTTTTGTATCTATATTTTACTCTAGCACCCCCAAGGAGCAGTATCACTCACTCTGGGAATCTGTGGTATACTCATCCCCTGAGAACAGACTGCTCTGTAAAAGTGCTTCAATAAATTATTATATATAATTATAAATGAATTGTTATATCTATCTATCTATCTATCTATCTATCTAAAACAATTCATTCAAACAATCTCCCATATCATGGTTAAGAGAAATTATCTAAATCAGAAGTGAGAGAAAATAATGCCTGTAACTAATGATTGTTATGATTAAATGTAGTTTAGTAAAAATTAAATGAGAATAAAAAGGGAAAGAACTAATATTATTATTAGTAGATGATACCAAGTTTTTATATACAAGATAAAAATTATAAATGCATTTAAAATAATAAGACATGTTAGAGAGATGTTCAGTAAAAAATTAACATATAGAAATGAGTAACTTTATGTACCAACAGTAACCCAGTTTAATATAATGGGAAATCACTTCATGTACAAGAACATTAGTAACATAAAATAAATGAACTCACACTGCATTACCCCACAAAGTCACAATGAAAGCCATAAGAGAAGATTTGTAATTTTAAAAAGGACATACTTTGTTATTTAATAGGAAGAAAATGTCTATTTTTCCCTGTTAATATATTAAATCAGAATAGTTTCAATTGAAATTTTATTGAATGTATTTTAAATTGAATGATTCTCAAGTTTGCCTGAAGTAAGTATGGTAATATTCAGGTATAATATGGAAAAAACTATGTGTGTTTGTGTGCATGCATGTACAGATGAGGAGGTTAAAAAGAATTGTGTAATAGATTTATCAAATAGGCCCTGGCATATTTGTTTCTATCCTATCCTGACCTCATCTATATAGATCATGACACCCTCTCCCAGGGACAATATACTACCTGCAAAAATCATCTCAACACAATCTTGAGAAATATATCACTTCATGTTTCTCTTTTTCATGAGTAGCTCACAGGAGAGATGCCCCCAAATTCTACTCATTTCAAGAGTACGTCACATCAGATAACATTGAACCATATGAAATGGTCAAGTATCCTCACTGTATATTATGCAACCAAATACAATGTCTTTTCACAGTAGTAATTAATTGTGTTAATGGTGAAAAAGGAAAAAAAAAGAAAGAGGAAGAGAAAGAAAAATAGTTAAACAAAATGCAGTAGCTTAATTCATGGTAATGATGGTTCAGGGCTAATGATAAAAACTGAAAACTCTTCTTTGAGATTAAGACTAAGAGAAAGGTAACTGTCTTATCAGTTCTGTTCAAGTTTGTACCAGATAATTTGTTGGTGGATTTTGCTAAGAAAATTGTAATATAAAAATGAAAAGGAAAACCAAACATTATTATTTTATAGAAAAGTCCATGCAAAAAAACATAGAAAATGTAAAATGCTAACAAGTAATCTGTATTATTAAGAATATATTAGCTGCATACACCAAAAGCATATATATATTTAATTGTATATTTATATACCAGTATTAGCCAATCAAAACCTTTAAGGAGATTCAAATAATTGAAGAGATAGTGTATGTTATACTGAGTTGTTAAAATGTTAACTATCCTCAAGATGATCTATTTTTTCAATGCAATCACAATAAAGAATTTCACTGGGATTTCTATAAATGCTAAAAGACAGTCTATTATTTATATAGAAATGAGAAGTGCCAAAAACAAGAATACCACTGAACAAGAGGGTAGGAACATATTTTATAACATATATCAAGGCTTATAATAAAGAAGCAGTAACTGGAGAAGTTGGGTTTTGTGAAGGAGAGACCGAGCAAAGGGACTGTGAAGCCTTGATTAGGACTAGGTGGCACTGTGGAGCAACAAAGAAAGGATGATCTTTCACATAAATGGTGATTGGGTAAATAACTACAAAAGAAAATATTAACAAATGAATTATAATTAGGAAGTTTGTGTTCACTAAAAAAAAAAAATAATAATAATAATAATAATAATAATAATAATGAGTGAACAGGTGAGCCACCAGAATGAGAAATGATAGCCAACACATACATCTGACAACTTTCTCATATCCAAAATGTATAAAGGACTCTAACAACGACAACAACAATAATAAATATGCACAATCCACTAAAGATATGGCAAAAGATCTGAATGGGAAATTTTGCAAATGAAAGATTGATATGGCCAAAAAAAAAAAAAACATAAAAAAGATGATCCCTTTCTTATTCATATGGGAAATGCAAACTGAAACATAATGAGATCCTACCCCAAACCAATCAGATTAATAAACATTTAATCTGACCATAATAGGCATTGGCAATGGTTTAGAAATACAAGACAGGCATGTCTTCTACCAAGAGTGAAGGAACAAATTGGTAGAATACTTTGAAGGACTGTTTGGCATTATTAAGCAAAGTTGATATGCAGAATCTAGGAAGCAACAATTAAATTCTTGGTTACATTCCCTAGAACAAAGTGTAGACATGTTCACCAGATGTTCCAGAATGATCCTAGCAACAATTTCCCTAACAATCTCAAAGGAGAAATGTCCCAAATATTTATCAACTCTAGAAATATTTTATACATCAGTTCTATTTCTAAAAGCAACATTTTAGCAACTAAAATAGGAGTACTACAAACACGGGCAACATATGAACCTTAAGAACATAACAGAATGCAAGAAGTACCCACAGAATCATGCATCTGTTTTGATGGTATAATTCCAAAACACGCAAGTCTAAACATCATAGTGTTTCAGAATATATCCTTAGGCCAAAAAACTTTAAGGAAGGCATAAATGTGAGAACAATGGTTATCTTTTCAGGGGAGAAAGCATGCTGATTGGAGAACAGAAAGAGGGGTGTTGGGATTATTACTTTATTCTATTTCTGGATCTAGGTACGTGATTATAAGAATTCATAGTGCCTTAAATGAATATGTTATAGACTTTTCTGGGCATAATAGATTATTAAAAATAATTTTATGTAACTGGAGAGCCTTGTTTTAAAAACCAATCAGCTCCTTTAATTAACTTGTTATAGCTAAATCAATTTCCAACGGATTCAACAATTAAAGGTAAAGGTTTAGATCATAAACTATTTACAGAAATATATACTGAAGTATTCATGAGTCTTGGATGGGAGAGATTATTTTAAATGTGACACCAATCCAGAAACATAAAGGAAGACATTGATAAATTTGATTTTGAAAATTGCTATTTAGCTTCTTTAAAGCAAAAAAATGACATAAGAAAGACTGAAATATAAACAATAAAGTAGGACAAGATATGAATGTAAATAAGACTGGTGATAAATAAACACCACTTTATGTATGAACTCAAATGTATGAACAGTTACCAAACACCCAAAAGAAAAAATGGGCCATTCATAATAGAAGTAATACACATTGATCATTGTCAACAGTGAATTATTTATATCTCTTACTAAATCCTATGGAAATAAACTCTAAACTTGAAATAATTATATTTTTCGTGAAGCTACCACGGTCACTAAACTATTTGAAATTTCTGAAATCTTTAAGTTATTGAAATTTTACTTAAGACAGCCTGGAAGAAATCCTCATTCACAGATTTTTGGATTTTACCCACAAGATGCTACAAGATATATGCAAACAAAATGCCATTATTTGAATCCTAAAAGGAGAAAGTAGAACTTGCATTCTACTTATAGGATCAGTACAGCCCAATTATAGGATAAAATTAAAAAAAGAATAGCTTGGAACCATTATGAAATGTAGATTGCTTCATTTACATTTTAAAAATTGAAATACC
Source organism: Graphiurus murinus (assembly GCA_004027655.1). Classification (NCBI taxonomy): domain Eukaryota; kingdom Metazoa; phylum Chordata; class Mammalia; order Rodentia; family Gliridae; genus Graphiurus; species Graphiurus murinus. Next base: position 83,429 of record PVLC010000097.1, read on the forward strand.
AAATCTTTGTTTAGTCATTTCATTGTTTTTCATCCTTATAAACTGCTGAAGTACAGCAAAGGTAAAAATAGTCATTTAATTATTTCAAAAAATTGGATATCTTTAGAAAGAAAAGTCAGGAAGGCCAATCAAGTCCAACTTGCCCCACAATTTACAGTCAGGAAAACTGGAGCTCAGAGAGAGAAATCAACCCTATGTGACCTGCTCCAGGTCAACCAGTGAATGTGGGAATCATGGGGCATCTCTCAAGGTCACAGAATAAAGAAGGCGATAAAAAGGCAAACTCATATTACTCAATCATTTATATAGCTTTCCCCATTTCCTTTTTGTGTGCAGGTAGTACTGAGACTTGATCCTAGGGACACTCTACCTTCACACTACATACCCAGCCCTATTTCTTTTCTTTCTTTTTTTTTTTTCTTAAATGGAGTGTCACTAAGTTGCTGAGGGCCTCACTAGGTTGCAGAGGTTGGCTTGGAATCCTCTTATTTTAACCTCCCAAGTACTAGGAATACTAGGATTTTAGGCATGCACCACCACACCTGGCTCTGCTATTTCCCTTTGGATGGCTAGAAATTCTTGGCTGACTCTTTTGTCATGAAAATAGGGGGCTACCTGGAAGCACTGCCTCCTGAGAAGTTTATCTCTGCTAGAGGTTACTTTTCTAAAATAAGTAGATGGTTAACTTTATGAAATGGTGAAGGTAACCACATTTGTATTTCAAGCTATATGTCTCTTCTTTTTTCTCCTTGTTTCCTTCTTTCCCTCCTGTTCCTCTTTTTGATTCTTTATTCTCTTCCTTGCCCTTGCAACAACTCTCCCCAGCATATGCATGCACACATTTTGACCCTACACAATCACATTGAAGTGTTCAGGTCGGGGACCATTAACCTCCTTCAAACTACATCATATAGTGATTGCTTTGATGTCTGTGAATGTACATCATGTGCAATAGGGTGTTTCCCTCTCTCTCCTCCCATCACCTTCAATTAGGTCACCTTCTTTGCTCATCTAAGGTTTCTCCTTCTTTGTCTAGAATCCATCCGATGACCCACTTTCTTCCTAGCTTCCACATATTAGGGGGAACATCTGATTTTTTATTTTTTGTTACTGACTAATCTCACTTAGCATAGAGAACACACATGTGTTCTTGTTGAACAGACTTAGCAGGAAGTCAGTCTGCAATATAGACAGTAAGGTGATCACTGCATTGTCATCCACTCAACAGAAACATCTTGAGTATCAGCTATGGGCTAAGTACTGAGCCAGACTGAAGACACAAAATAAAGGATGCTTAAACATTTGCAATATTTGGGAGAATGAAGGGAGGTGTCCTGAGCCCATACGTTCTGCAGGGCCAGAGAAAGTTTATGGTGATATAGGCATGAGTCTTAAAATGTTTGCACAATGTCAATAAAAGGAAAATCAATTTTATGGTACAGGCATAATTAAAAACAAGGACTTTGACTTTAGTTCACTCTGAACTTTAATTTTGGATAAAAATCTTGGTGGACATTCATTGATCAGTAAATGCATTTTTTTGTTTGTTTGTTTTTTGGTACTGGGGATGGAACTCAGGGGCATTCTGCCTCCAAACTACATTCCCAGCCCTTTTTATTTTTTATTTTGAAACAGGGTCTCACTCCATTGCTAAGGGTCTTGCTAAGTTGCTGAGGCTGGCCTCAAACCTGTGATCCTCCTGTTTGAGCATCCCCTATACTGGAATTACAGGTATGTGCCACCATATCCAGGGTAACGCCACTCTTTGGAAGAAACACCTCATTCATCATTGTTGCAAAATGGGAATAATCATACCCATAATATAGGATATCATACAGACTAAAATTTGAGATGCATACAAAGTACATGATATAGTCCTAGTACACACTCAGTCCTCAATAAATACTAGATATTATCAATTAATATTTTATAATAAAACACATGCTGGGAGACTTGGACTTGAAACTCAAATACAATTTTTTCACTTCCTTTCTCATTTCATTTTTCTATAAAACAACAACAACAACAAGAAAATATATTTTCTGATCTGGAATTTTGGATTATTTAAGAACAGCACGGTAGCATCAAACACACCTGTTAGTGTGGAAACAGCAGGCATACTGTTTATTACCTGAGGTTCTTTTTTTTTTCCTTTTCACTTTTAAAATGGTAAAAACCATACTTTCAGTACATGCTCAATAGTTGAAGAGTAATTAGAGGCTCACATAAAACAGAAAAGAGATTAGTGCTTTACTAACATAGTCCTGCTTTGCCTAAAATAATAGGTTTGCCATAGCAACCTGATTGCACTAGAAAAAGCGCCTGCCAACTGCATCCCAAGGTCCCTTGAAATTTCTATGAGAAGGAATTAAACACTCGAGAGCTATAATATTCTGTACCATTGCATCTAAGTACAAATATTTGGAGGGGAGGATGAAGTAGTTTTGCCTTCAGCATTTGAAAGTGAAGGCACACTCTTACCTTCCACTTCAACCCCCCAGTGAAAACTTTTTACAATTCAGGCCACTCTGACCTTACCCCTCAATTGTTGGGCAAGGAAAAGCTCAGGACTTGAAAATACAAATAGATGCCAATTCTTCTAATCGATTGCTTTTATTCTTGGGTACTAAGAAAGTGCATGCGTGGACTGCATGAAGAAATTAGACCACTGAAGCAAATGCTTTACAGTGGGATTTCCTGTGTCTGCCCTATAGAGTCTAAGATTGAAAACCAAAAGAGGAACACTCATCTCTAACTGCTTTCCAAGGCAGCGAGTGTAACATGGTGGAGGAGGCACCTAATTCTCCAAATCAGATGGTCTCCGTATTTCAAGCTGAAGATAATTTGCGAAACAACGCTACAGTTATTCAAGATTTGTTTCCTTTTAACAAAGACCTTAGGTCGTGCTATCACATTTATGTACAACTCTAACTCAGAAACTGACCTGTCCAAGCTTACAAAGTCACTGAATGACTGAGGTAGGGAATATAGAGCTTAAGTAACCAGCCAGTAGAGCTGTCATGAAGCAGTCAATAAAACTGTTCACTACACAAAGAGATTGACTAAGTGATCTCAAAAGTATCTCAGACATAATCATAGAATTAGATTCACAAAGCTGCATCAACTATAGCTACTAGTCTTGTTTTCTAGATAAATATTCCAAAGTGGGTCTGGTCAAGTTGTATTATTTGTTAGGTTCTGATGGCAGCTATAATGGTATTATTTGGAATTTTTTTTTCTTAAAGACTGTTACTCTGTAGTGCAAATATAAAACCATACCACTTTATTCAATTTTATTTAGAAATATTGAAATTGTGACCTTCCATCACAAACAGAAAACCAACTGCTGTGGTTCCCTAGGAATCAATTTCCTTTCTAGAGAAACTAAGAGAGAGAGAAACATTTCTTGCCATGGATGAGTAGTTAAATATAGAAATACAGTTCCAAGTAATGGAATTTACGGGGAGCACTAGGGATCCAGGCCCACGGAAATATAGATATTTTCAAATTACAACCTAACGGCTATTTCCTGTAAAGGCAAACGAGAGTCATTTAAAAGTCCAAAGACTGCAGGAAGACATATGAGAAAAATTCCTTGACCACTTTTTTCATTATCTCCAAATAATTAAACACTGAGCCATAAGAAGCCAGAGAGACCCACAGGCAAATTTAGTTATAAAGAAAACTGAAGGATGGTCAAATGAATGAGAATCCTCTCCTTTAATCAGACTCTACCAGATAAGAGGACACATTTCATTTTAATAAGAATATCAAAAGGATAGAAGCAGAGATGAAGGAAAAGGGGAAGATGTGCTTCCAATTAAAGAAAGAGGAAGGGAGGAAGGACCAGAAAGAACACTCAAATGTGTATGATTATCTGTCTCTATTGGCATCAAAAAACTGTCAGAAAACAAAAGCATTTGGCAGTTCCTTCATAAATACCCTCATGTCTTCCTGACTATTGAACATGTATAATAAACAGGCATTTGCTTGAAATAGAATCGGAGCTTAGTTTGGGTCTCATTCTGTAATGAGTTAAACTGTGCGGTGTGTCTCTCTCATTGAAGTCCTCGATAAAATCAAAAGACTTAATGCAGAAGACTAAAAACAAAACAATAACACATGTAGATGCTAATTGTCAAACACATTCATTCATGCCATTGTGGGGAAAGCAAAGTCTTCTTTGAAGTAACAGGAAATTGCAATATTGGCTCCTGGGTGAAATGGCTTTTGCTTTCACCTGATGGTTATCAAAAGTAATAGACTATTCATTCAATAAGTCCAAACCATAACAGTTAACATCACTACTGAAAAAGCTATTCAGGCAATGAAATGAAGGTAATAAAGAGAACAAAGAAAGGCTAAGTGATTCCCCGCTTTAAACAATGGTAGCTCTGGTTCACACAAAAAGCAGTGTTGGAGAAAGGCTGATTACATTTTTCTTGAATCATCTTTGGCTTAAATACATCTGATTGCCTGGAAGTCCAAAGGATGGATTGCTCACCCATGATGTGCTACAAAGTGAGTCATCGCATTAATTACACTGGGAATTTTAATTTTCAGGTTCATTTTTTTTCCCGTTAGAAAATGACAACTTCTTTGTGGGAAGTATAATTAATAAAGATTCTAAACTTCTTCTCTTCCAAATCTAAATTTCTTAGCTATCCTCTGCTTTAATTTTTAATTTTGTTTCTATGTTTTGTTGTGAAAATATGATTTTAAATGTGGGTTTCCATGAATTTTCACTTTTTGAAATAGCAGTACAAAAATATATTACAACTAAGTACACATTATGTGGACTTTATCTAGCAACAGGAAGACTAAATGATATACTGTCCCTAAAATTGTTGAATTACTGGCCTTATGGCAAGTAATATAATTCCCCAGGAAACCCCAAAACAAAAACAATAAGCAGAAACACAAGCAATAAAGCATAAGTTCACATGAAAGCAGCCCTGAAGGAAAAGCCTATATTGACACTTCAAATAATAAAGGTAGAAAAGATGAGCCCAAGACAATTTGAGTGAGCTAAAAAAAAAGGGCCAAAGAGCTCCAAGATTAGCTCTTTTCCTCTCAAAAAATGAACAGAAATCCTCACCGAAGGAAAGTGTCCTGAAATCAAGATCCAAGATTTTCCCCCATCTAGGATAAACCATATAGCTCAAAGACCAACAAATGCACATGCAAGAAATAAACCACCATGACAGAAAATCAGCAAAACAACATTCTTTTAGCTTTCTGTGTCTTACACTGGATATTGTCTATTTACCCATCTTGTTGGCTTTTTTCTTGACTCTTTTTGTTACAGTTATTTAAACGTGTGTTAATTATAATAACTGGGTCATTGATGCATCTATTTCTATCATGTGTTGTTCCGTTAGTCATTCTTCTTATATCTTTTTATCAAAAGTCAGAAACTGCATAAGAAAAGGTTATAAAACTTTGAGATGATATCCTTTTCCCCAAATGTGTTCTACTTCTTGGAAGCACACAGAGCAGGGTTTCCCAATCCTAGACAACACCCCTTTCCCCACCCGGGGGACACCCAGCCTATCTGGAGACACTGTTAGTTATAGCAATGGAGAGAGGTATGACAGGTGTCTGGTTGGGAGAAGTGAGGGCTGCTGTCAATCATCCTACAATGCATGACAGTTCCCACAACAAAACAATATTAGACCCAAATGCTAACAGTGCTGCTATTGAGAAAGCCTGAGATGAGGGAAGGTGGACCACTTTAACTAAGCCAAGCATTGGTTGTGTGTGTGTGTGTGTGTGTGTGTGTGTGTGTGTGTGTGTGTGTGTGTGTGTTGCTGGAGATTGAAACCAGGGGCATTCTACCATTAAGCTACACCCCCGGCTCTATTTTATTTTATTATTTTTTTTAATTTGAAAACAGGGTTTTCAAATACATCTGATTTGCTAAGTTGCTGACAGCCATACTAAGTTACTGAGAGGCTGGCTTCAAACCTGTGATTCTCCTGGCTCAGCCTCCTAAGTGGTGTGCACACTGGGATTACAGCAGTGCACCACCATGCCCGGGGCTAGCCAAGCAATGATTGAGCTCACTGGAGGCTGAGCTGCATTTGTTGCTTTACCATGCCCTTTTCCTGAGGTCCAAACGTGGAGGTGTCTGTACTCATACACACATACATGTGTGTGCACACACCCATGTGTGTGTGAAAACTGCCTCACCAAATCTCCTCCTTTGAGACTAGTCACTTTCACCTCCTGCAAGAAACCCAAATCCATAGTGCATTTGGCATCACTACAATGGTTACAGAAAAACTTGGTAGTGCTCTAGTCTAAGAAATACCAATCACGATTGAGCCTAAAATATGCTTCATGGTGTCAAAGCCATATATGGCTAGATTTTATATATATGATCTAGGCTTCCCATTTGCATTCAATACTTGTGTGGGTCATTAGCACTTTTATGTCAAATCCTCATATTTTATATGTATATATATACATATATATATATGTATATATACATATATACACATATATATACATATATACATACATATATGTATGTATTATACTCCTGTGATCTAAAAATTCACTTCTCTAGCTGTCAAATCAAACAATTTAATATAAAAATTTATAAAACACACATATATTTAAACATACACATGTGCTAAATTTGTCAAATATCTTTTTTAAATTTTGACTTAACTGATTTTAAGAGTCATGACTATAAAATCAATACATAAATACTGAGGTAATGAAAGAAAATTATAATTTTTTTAATTGTACTAGGGATTGAACCCAGGGGCATTCTACCTCTGAGCTATACCTCCAGTACTACTTTTAATTCTTTATTTTTGAAACAGGGAGGGTCTCACTAAGTTGCAGAGAGCCTCACTATGTAGCTGAGGCTGGCTGCAAACCCAGATCCTCTGGTCTCAGCCTCCCAAGTACTGGGATTACAAGCGTGTGGAACCACGACCAGCTGAAAATTGTAAATTTAAAAACTAAAGAGGTACAAGACAGAAAATTCTCCCATTAAATTCAGCTCCATGGAAAAATATTGTTAATGTGCCCATGAATTTCCTTTTAGTCTTTTATGTACAGATATTTTTTCATATATGAATAAATAATGCACTCTAATTTTATCTAAAATCTTAACAAATATTTTAGTTAATATTCTGAAAATTATTCATTTTAACTAACAGAATTCTTTCAATTGATCTTTTTCTGACCCACGTACTGATTTGATTTAACCCCAAAACATAGAATAATTTTTTTAATAGAGACAAACAATTCTGGTCCCAGCCCAAATCTCCACTGTTCACATTTGAACAGAATTTTTGCTGATAGAATTTTAAGCAGAGATTAATTTATTTAAAGCCTGACTAATTGGCCATTTTATCCCAATGGAGAGGGAATGTTGATTTAGTCATTTAAGTCAGTAAGTAGGCTGTCTTTAAGAGAAAAATACATCATAGTCTATAGTTTTGTTTTTTTTTAATTACCCATAAACTCTCATAAATGGGCTTTTTTGTCTTCTGTGCAACTCCAGAGAGTATGGGTCCCTGTGTGGGTCAAGGAATCTTGCTTTGCCCCTTCATTCAGGATTGTACTAATTCTATATCAACAGAGAACCATTTGTTCTGCAGAGACAATCATTAATATTCATCCACACACTCTAGGTATTGTACAGAACACAGAGAGACAGTATTTAAAATTTACATCAAACAGATGAGTCTATGAAGGCTGGAGGCCCTAAGGGAGGGAACTTTGCCCTCCACCACAAATTCCATTATTAACAGAAGGAAAGCAACTTTGGAATGTTATGTAATTGTAGAAATGCAAAGCAAAACACTTTCACAGCTTATATATGTTTTGCTAATCTATAAGAAAATTGAAGATAATACAACAAAACCAAATAAAAAAACAAGACTCATGGCAACCTGCAAAACCAGGCTAAGAAGGTTATTATGATATTTTTTGTAATTTTTGATGGGCAGGAAAGGAGGTAGGTTGAATTACACTCTCAGTACATGCTAGCATCAAAATATTCACCTAGAGTTAGCATACTGAAACTTCAACCTAGAAAGACGTGTTTGAAATGATATTAATCAATGAATTAAACAAAATATTAATAACAGATAATTTTTGTTAAGAAACAAAACAAGGCCAGGCATGGCAGTGTATACCTATAATCCCAGGATTTGGGAGGCTGAGATAGGAGGATTGCAGGTTTGAGTCCAGCCTTAGCAACTTAGTGAGGTCTTCAGCAACTTATCAAGACACTGTTTCAAAGTAAAGGGTAAAATAGGACTGGTGTTATAGCTCAGAGATAGAATGTTCCTGGCTTCAATCCAAAAATTAATAAATGGAAGAAATAAATAATGACAAAATGATAACATTTTTGTGTAATGAATTAAAAACTAATGACATACTGGGTTAAACATAATTTTTAAAAATTCATTGACTTAGTACAATAAAACATGCAGCAACTATATTCACAATCAAATTCAAAACATAATGTACACTATATCAGACTGATTATATTTAAGGCCAAGTCAGGCCATTTTCCTCTCTGCATTTGGCCAACCTTCTAGAGTAATAATACTGGAAACATAATCTAATCAACTCAAGCACCACTACTGAGTTAAAGAGCCGTCTAGATATATCTAAGATGCATTTTCTTGGCAAAAGGAAAATGAAGCAAGTATGGTGGGTAGGGAAAGAGATTATATGGACTTGTGACTACAATAAAAATTCTTCAAAGTACATGTTCTATAAGGGTGAGGATTAGTTGTCTATAAATGAAAGGGAAATATTGACACTTATTACAAACAAATTAGAGTATGAGTGGGTTTTGGAGAGGTAAAGTTTTAAGTTGGTGATCCTTACATTTCTATATGGAATGACAGCATACTCTCTGGATATTAAGGCTTCCCATAATGTCTCTTCCAGGTATTGCCAACTGTCACTTGCAGCAATCCATGAGAGAAAGCAGGGCCGCCACACCAGCCAGCTCAGGTACCACAAGGTGGTGCCACAGTGAGATGGGCTGACCACATGATTACCAACGCAGAAGCATATGAGCATTGGCAGCAAGAGTGAACGCCTTAAACACAGCTCATGGGGTAAGATAAGCTGTTATGGTCAGATACAGAAAGTCTCCCAAGAGTTCAGAGTTGATATAATTAAGTCATGAGGATTGTAATCTCATCAGTATGATTTGTCTACAATGGATTGCAATGGGTTTATCTGGGTGGAAAGCTGGGCAATTGGGGTGCAGCTAGAGATGATGAGTCCCTGGGGTGCGGCTTTAGGGAGTGTGCTTGTGTCTTTGAATCTCCTTACTTGCTGACTCTCTTGCTTCCACCCTCCATGATGTGAGAGTGGAGTGAGTCAGTCTCTCTCTCTCTCTCTCTCTCTCTCTCTCTCTCTCTCTCTCTCTCTCTTTCCCCTTCCTGCTTCCATGCCCTGAGAGGTATAGACCTGGGTCTCACATGAACTGAACCCAGAATCTCCAAGAAACTATTAGCAAAAAAATCTTCCTATCTCTAAATTGTGTGGTCAGTTGTTTTGGATTATATCAGAAAGAATGTTGACCAAGACACTCGCATAAACTTCATAGAAAGGGGAGGCGAAAATTGGTTTTACATAAGGAAATATTAAGAATTAGAGGAGAGGGGAACAGAAAATTGCCACTGCTTCTTTTCTTTATACACCAGGTGGCTGTCAATGGCAATCCTGTGGTTCCCCTGCATTATTAATGCTCTAATTATATGTGTAGAAATATAAAAAGAACTACAACAGGAATTTGCATTTGCTGAGGATAAATTATTAGTGCATTAATGTGACTAAATTTATCTCGTCTACCACCTCGCTTTTTGTTACACTTAGATAGGCATGTCTGGCAACTGCTTTCTGCAATGTGTCCACGTCTTCTGCATAGGAACATAGACAAGAGAAAGCAAACCCCCTTTCTATGCCATTGGTCCAACCCCAATTTGGCAGTGCGCTGAGATTTCAAGGGCAGAAGGCTTGGATGAAACACTTTCTCTTTGCCAAGAGCCCCGTTTCCATGGCCCTCTTGCTCTTAAGCAAGTTCATACCTTGTATGAACTTCGCATCAATTGTCTTTATCTTCAGAATTCCAACCTCATAGATCACATACATTGAAGGACAATGCACGCTGTTCTGCCCCATGCCTCATGTCCCTATCTCCTCTGCACGCCTTCATAATATCAACAGAATTTAATATGTCATCACCAATTCATCCACAAACTCTTCTTTGAACATTGCTTTTCTTCTTGCTCTAAGATCAGGTTATTCCCAGGGATTCCTTTGATCCTTTCTTCCTTGTTTCCTTAGTAGTCACCCCTCCCAGACTCAAGGTCTGCACACAGCTTTGTTCTCTCTCCCTTCTCCTTTTTCTTTTTCTTCTCCTTTGTTCTTCTCTTCCTCTTCTTCTTCTCCTCCTCCTCCTTCTCCTCCTTCTTCCTAATTTATTCCTCTTCCTCTCCTCCACCTCCATCTTCCTTCTTTCTTCTTCCTTCCTCTTCCTCTCCCCCTCTTCTTCCTTCTCCTCTACTTCCTGCTCTTCCCCCCCTCCTCTTTATCCTCCCCCTCCCCCTCTTCCTCCTCCTCTTCTTCCCAGGGCTTCATATCTATCTGCAACCTATGTGTGCTCCTAATTCAGGCTTGTCTTCTTACTTCCAGATTAGTGTCTTCAATTTCCCATTGTATATCATAAGCCATGCATAATTAACAGGATAAAAAGGGAACCGCTGGTTCACCCACACTATTGTCTAGTTTGTTCCTCAAGCCTTCCCTTTCTCTGGAAATGGCATGAAAAAATTCCTAGTAACTCTAACCAAGAAACCTTGAGTTTTCTCTTTCATTCATATTTCTTTTTTTACAGAGGTTTTTTATTTTTATTTTATTTTATTTTTTATTGGTGCATTGTAATCATAACTTTGTTAGGTACAATCTGGTAAAGGCATACATGCACACATTTCTCATGTAACCCTTCCCCCATTCCTGCCCCACTCCCTCAAAGTTTTGGTAAAACAGACCCCAGTTGTACCATTTCCACTTCCAGTCTAAGCAGTCAGTCATCTCCTACCTGACCTCCTATTGTATGATTAGTTGGTCCTTGTCCTCATTTTTGAATCCCTACAGGTCCCCCACCATACCATCCAGGGTGATCTTTCAAAGGAAAGAAAAATATCCTGTCACTTCGCCCTTGTAAGCCTTCCCAACGGCTTTCATTACTTTAGAAGAAAATCAAATTGGGCTTCAGGGCTCTACATAGTTTGTCTCTGAACAACATCTGAACTCATCTCTCTCCATTCCTCAGCCTCAATCCTTAGGATCTGAACACAGTTGTCCTTTTTTTTGTACCTTATTCTGCAAACTTGGGGCCTTTGTACTTGATGTCACTTCTATTTGTAAAGCTTTCCACCCTGGCTTTTGCTGACTCTCTCTTTATCATTTACTTCACAATGCTTATGTCCTTTCTGAGAAGCTTTGTCTACCACTTTGATTCATGTCCTACCATATTGTCATAGTCCATTATTACACTTACCAATATTATGCATTGCCTTGATATCTATTCATATATTTTTGGAGTGCATTCCTCAAATGAAATGGATGCTTCTCAAAGTCAAATATTCTGTTCACCTTAAGAACCATTGTGTCTCATATGTATTTAACACATATTTGTTAATTGATTTTGAGAATGCTTTTGATGCTGTGTTTACTTTTTCTATTTATTTGCCAACTGCTTTGCTGGTCCCAGAATTCTATATTCTTCTTTCTTAAAATTCTTTTAACAAGTTGAATCTTACAGAGTCAATGACATCTTGATATTCCCCTGGACAAATTCTGTTATATAGTCATTATTCCTCATCTTTACATGAGTAACAGGTTTATCTGCCATGATATTGGCTGTAGTTTTTTAATAACACAAACTTGTTATTCTGTAAGGATCATTACCTAGGGGTAACTTGGGTTACCATTTCATTCTCATTCATTCTATATGTTGCTGAGAGAACACCTCATGAACTTTTTCAGTTTATCCCACCTAGAAGTCGATATATTTAAATGATTGTAATGACATACTTGTTGTGAATAGATATTCACTGATACTTTTATTATTTTCATAAAATGAATTTGGATGTTTTATATGTGGCTTCTGGGATAGAATTTCTGAAAATGTCCTGGAACTATGGATCTGCCAGAATAAATAGGATTCGCTGAAGCAGTTGTATGACTATGGCCATTGAACAAGTTGTCAAATATTGAACTAAGTACTCCTTTTTAACTGAGTTCTTTGCCAACATGTCCTTATTAAGGGGGTTCTGTTTTTACTCCATTTTTCAGATGAGACACATGGATTACAGAGTTTAAATAATTTATACAAAGTGACACAGCCAGTAAATGACAGAGCCAGGAGTTGATCCAATTTCTTGCTTACTCAAAAATACATATTTTAAATCACTAGATTATGCTTATCTTATTTTGAATAAAAACCAAATACAAGTAATTAATGTATCAGTTAGAATAAAAATATTTATGCTTTCAAAGTGAAACAAGGGCTATGATATTAAAAAACTAATCAATAGGAGGTATTACGGAAGTATCTAATACAAGCATCCAAGTATTCACTATCAAGTACAGGAAAAAGAAATGTAATTTCATCCCCTTATAAACACATCAGAAAACCACTGATTTCATTATAAGGTAAAGCTGACCAAATGCTTCTCCTTAAAGGAAAGACAATTAGGCACATCTAATGATATCAGTATATATCTGAAAAAATATGATGCACAGCATCAATGAAAATTGTCATAACAACAACAACAAAACTGGGAGCCCTTAAGGGGCTGACAAAAGAAAAAGATGAGAAACAAAGCTGTGAACACAGAGGTCAGTGCATTTTTAGAAAAAGAGCCGATTCTTTCATGCTCACTTTTCAGGCAGCTTAATCTTTATTGGGCAAAGAAGGCAAATAATCCTACCTGATACCTCACACTATGGTAAGTATGTGATACTTGTAACTGGGCAACAGAACTCTAGGTCCCAGCACTGATAGCTTCTTGGAAAAGGTGACACCTTTCCAAGAAGTTAATCTAAGTCCATGTGGGAGAGAAAGAGGCTCTGGACTGGTCCTGAAGGCTTATGAAACTTTTGGTTGGAAAATAAGGAAGTCAAATTTGGGTTGTGGCAAGATTACCTTGAAAGCAGTGTGCAGAATACATAAATCAAAGTGCATTAGACTGGTGATAGAACAGGTGACCAGTGCTGCCACAAGGGAGGTTCTCAGAGCAGTACAACTGAGAGAAGACCACCTGTGCTCAGCTTGTGGCAGAGGGGTGCAGAGCACCAGACATTACCTCACTGGCTGGCAAAAGCAGAGTGGAAACAGACATCAATGCCTATGAGAAATGTTAACACTCGCAAGGGCATAACCTTGAAAATATTTATAAAAATATCTTTCTCATTCCAAAGGTAACTTAGCCATTGACTCTTTATGAAACAGAATAAGAAAGGCCTAACTTCCCAGCCATATTATATGTCTGTAACAAGAAGCAAGTGTTTTTTTTGTTGTTTTTTGTTTTTGTTTTTGTTTTTGTTTTTTTGCAGAATACGCACCTTAAGATAGCACTATTTATTCCACCCTCTCCCTTCCAAGCTTGCAAAGGGACTTTCCCTTAGCCTGGGCATGTGCAGAGTGTCTGGGTCTGGCCAATGTCTGGCCCTTCAGGGTTGACAACAGTGAGCACCTGCAAGAGCTGAGCCCAAACAGATCAGGTGCACAAGAGAAGATCATGTGCTGTGCACTGTCCAGGTGCTGAGAGCAAAACACACACATGCAGAGGTCCTGGACTGTTAGAGTTAGCTAGGAAATGTCTCCCAAGATCTCATTTAGCACTGTTTGGGGCTGATGTAATGGAGACATGAGGGTTGTAATCCCAGCAGTGGATAAACCCATCGTAATGGATTTATCTGGGTGGTGACCCAGCCCAGTAGGGTGTGGCTGGAAGCCCATCCCTGGAGGTGATGTTTTGGAGATTATACATGGTTCCTCCTCCCTTGCTCTCTCTCACTTCCAGTTTCCATGATGTGAGAAGCACAGCCCATGTGCTCTCCTTTTCTCTACCTCCTGCCGCCATGCCCTGAGATCCGAGGTCCCCGGCCTCACGTGGACTGAACCTCAAACTGTTAAAAAATAAATCTGCTTTCCTCTAAGTTGTGTGGTCAGTCCTTAGATTATAGTTGTAAGAATGCTGATGAGAACACGGCCCATGAACAGTAGTTGCAATACACCTGTGTGAGCTGCCTGTCAGACTATAGAAGCTTTCTTTCCTGCTTCCTAGAAGAGCGAGTCTCCAGGAAAGTCTGGGGCTGCCCTGTGTGCCGTCCCCCTCATGCTTGGCACAAACCCCAGTAAATTCACCTTCAGATAGGACTTATGTAGGTATCACATATTTCTGCCTCTTTGCGATTTCTATCTTGAATTGAGCAAAAGAGCCCAAGGCTGAGTTCATAACACTAAGAGATGTCAATATTTATATTTTTCAACTGGTTAGGTAGGGGCCCTACTTACATTATTCTTATTTAAGTTAATAAACAAGCAGGGAGGGGTAAATATTTGATATAATTTCTCAAGTAAATAAGCTTCATTACAAGTTGCAAACTTCAGAATTTTATTGTATACTTTCTCTCCATAAATAATAGGAAGACACACCCCTGGTGTTTTGAATGACTTCCCAGTTCACAACAACTCTCATTTCAGAGCTCGCCATAAAAAATATGAATCAGAGAAACAGATGTGTTTTCAGATTTGAATTTCAATAAAAATTAGAAACCTTGCAAGCAACAAAAGTGAGCAGATGTTCAAAAGCCAACAGGATTCTAAAACTAAAATTAGCCATTTCTTGATCCATATGTGTACTCCTCTGCATTAAGAGGAAAGTGTGTTAATCATAACTTTAATTATGGCTCATTCTTTATAATATTTAAGATCTTATGTAGGTATCACATATTTCTAGTTTGCTAATCCAAATGTACATACATTTGTGATATACACACAGAAAAATATGCATATCATGAATATATGACTAAATAAATTTTCAGAATATGAGAAAGGTCCATGTATCACCAATGAATCAAATGAAAAAATATAATGCCACCAATACCCTCACATATACCTCTTCTGTCCCATCAACCCTCAAAAGTAACCAGTAATGTATATTTTATACTATAAATCAATTTTTAAAATTAATGTAAATGAAATCATTCAGAATATACTCTTTTGAATCTAACATTATTCCTGGGATAAATTTATATAACTGATTATTTTCTTGTATTCTTGTTTCCTGGGAATATTCTAAATTTACTTAATTTTAATGGTTTGCTTGAAATGCTTTTGGATGTGTTTGTGTGTGTGTGTGTGTGTGTATTTATATATATACACATACATATATACATACATACATTCACATATAAGTGCACATATATGAATAATTTCAGCCTTTTTCTTCCTTTAAATTCCTTAAATCTTTTTATATTTTCTTATCTCTATATACTGATTGAATTCACAAAACTATGATGAATGTAAGTGCTAGTATCAGAAATCTTTGTCTTGTCCCATATCTCTGCAAAGAATCTTTAAATATTTCACCATTTAATATACGTCCTTCATTGTTTTTGACTAATTCTCTATCCATTTATGTCCAATCTACTGTTAAACCCACCACTTGGATTCTCAATATACTATATTAGCTATTTCATTGTTATCTTAATGCCGATTCCAAGTATCTGTTGAAATCTACATCTTGTCATTTGTTTTCTTAAACACAGATCAAATATATTTGACAATTCCAATATCTCTTATACCTGTGGGTCTATTTCTATTATCTGTATTTCCTGATGGTCCTAGTAGATTGTCATCTATTAGTTTTGTCTGCTAAGACATATTTTTGGTGAATGCAAGATATAGTAGAGGCTCTAGACAATTTCATGATTCTCCTAATATAATTTTACCTATTTTCTTTCTTTCTTTTTTTTTTTTTTTTTTTTTTTTTTTTTTTTTTTTTTTTTTTTTTTTTTTTTTTTTTTTTTTTTTTTTTTTTTTTTTTTTTTTTTTTTTTTTTTTTTTTTTTTTTTTTTTGGTAACTGGGAATTGAACTCAGGGACATTCTACCTCTGAGCTACACCCTCAGCCCTATTTTTTATTCTTTATTTTGAAACAGGGTCTCACTAAGTTGCGGAGGGCCTCACTAAGTAGCTGAGGCTGGCCACGAACCCAGATCCTGCGGTCTCAGCCTCCTCAAGTACTGGGATTACAAGCAAGCGTCACCATGCCTGGCTTAATTTTACCTATTTTCTACCAGTCACTTAAATTAGGTATAGATAGCCCCAGTCCAATAAGTGACTGACTTGACCTCTGGCATATTGCAGTCTTTTGTAGTCTAACTTTGACTCACCAGCACTTCTGGGAGAATATGGGATCCATGATTCTTGAAATTCATTTTTTGTCTTCCAAGCATCACAAAATCCCTTGAAGTCATAATCAGTTTGTTAGTCAATTTCTTCCTAACAGCAGTCTCTAAGTCTCTTACTCTTCATCAACTAGCAAACATGTTGAAGAAAAATCTCAGGTGGAGAATCTGGCTCGCTCTCCTCCTCCTCCCTTATCTGCAAGGTCATGTCATCTCAAAGGCTCCTAGCTTTGGCAGCTTCAACCTTCTCCATCACTTCAAATCCCCAGAAAGTTCTAACAGCTTCTCTTCTTATAGGCCAGTTCTTTGTTGGACTTCCCACCCTCAACCTGCACAAGGTAAAACTCAGCAAAACATCCTGAGTGGAGAGCACTGCACAGAATATAAGGTTCACATTAAATCAGCTTCTTTTCTCTATGAGGTCTTGGCTTCTCTGTCCCTAGCTGTCTCAACAGCATTCCAATTTCTTCAAATAGATGCATTTGGGATTTCATCCAACTTTTTTAATTGTCTTTGGCTGTACCATTGGTCTACTAAAACTATTTCATCATGAGAAATGGAATTACATAGTAATGTATTTAATATGTGTATTATGAATTTTTGCCATATAAAATCTTACATTGGATTACAAATAAATTATGAAGAATTTTTCATCTTGTTAAAACTAGCAAATAGTACTTTGAGTAATTAATTCTATTTCTATTACTCCTAAATTAATTGCTGGGGTTAAATTGATTTCTATAATTGTGATAAGCAGAGGTCTAAAAATCTATTTTCACGATCATGTGATAGTTCAGCTATCATTTGTCCTAGAAATCATCTTTAAATATTTTGGCGAATAGTAGACATTATGTTAACCAAGGTACTTAATCACATTTTAATGATTCAATTAGTATGTATTCATGGCATAAATTTGAAAATAAAAAGGAAACAAAAATAATCTGTAATTCCACAACTCAGATTCTAACACTTTTACATTTTCATTATACTTATTCTTATTTTCCTTTTGAGGAGATTAGATAATATTTTTGGTCCTACAAAATTTAAACATATGCTCTGAACATTGCTCAAGTCTTTCACTATCTTTGAAAATATCTTTGCTGTTGTTTTGTTTTAGTGAGATTCAGCAATTTCTTCCCTTTGACCAATTAATACAATTATTATCCACTTGTAGGGCTAAAATTGCAAAGATTATCTTTACATGTCTCATATAAGTGTGTAGAGAGAAAAAAAAGGGGGAAGAAAAGGTACCTAATGGAAATTAGACCAGCAGAGGGGAAGGATATCAGGAAAGAAAAGAGAGGAGGAAAAAGAGAGGGGTGAGGAAGGAAACAGACCAGATAATACCGTGTGCATACCATAAATGTGTCACTCTGAATGTCATTATCATATACAATTACAATGCACTAATGACTTAAAATCTTCATGTCTTTAGTATTTGCTTAGGTGTTTTCTTTGAAATAAATCTATTGGGTCAAGTGGTACAGATTTTTAAGGCTCTTTAATTCATCCTGGCAAATAATTCCATGAAAACATTAAGTCAAAGCACATTCCTCATAGTGATCTTCATCAACATTTAATGGCATAAAAAATTCTTCTAATTGATATGTAAAATATTTACATTTCCCAATGAATGGAACTTTTATTATACATTGCTCTCTTTTCCCTTTTGGGTAAGTCATTTGTTAAAGTCCATCAATTATTCTTTTACTTAGTGTATCTTTCATATAATGTTTAGGCTTTTTCCTATTAAGAATAATATTTTTTCCTACTGAAATACAACAAAGAAAAGCTGTTGTATCTAGTGGCTTTCTAAAGCGCATGTCAATTACCATACTAGCACTGCATTCACAGAGAAGCTCAGTGGAGGGGTAGAATGCAGGAGAGTCTGGTGCACTACAGCCAAAGGCATGTCCTCAAAAGCCGGTATATAGTCCACGCCATGGTGCACCCCAGGAAGGAGGCTAAAAGCCCCTGGAAGCACATCTATCTCGTGGGCAGTGGAGGACACTCTCCAGCTGTTCTGTTCCCCTCTCTAAGTCCACACGCATTGGCATTAATCATCATTAACTGCTTTCATTAGGCAGAGAACAGCATTATATTGCTCTTACAGCAAAACTAGAGACTGCTTCAGGAGCCAGGTGGACATTTCAGTTGGAGAAACATAAAAAAAATAAAAACCTCTACCACTGAAAGCTAACTACCAGGCTTTCTTCCACTCAGTTAAAAAAAAAGAAAAGAAGTCATTCTAGCAAACAAAACAGGAAAAACAAAAGTCTCACTTTTTTTTTTTTTTTTTTTTTTGCAGTACTGGGGATGGAACCTGGGGGCATTTTACCTCTGAGCTACAGCCCCCACCCTATTTTTTTACTCTTTATTTTGAAACAGAGTCTCACTAAGTTCCAGAGGGCCTCACTAAGCAGCTGAGGCTGGCCGCGAACCTGGATCCTCCAGTTTCAGCCTCCCAAATGCTGGGATTACAAGCATGCGCCACCACGCCCGGCTAAGACTCACTTGTAACACATGTCTTTGTATTACACTGACATGTCTTTGTATGAAGACAAAGGCTTTCCAACACTCAATATGCTTATGCATGTGTTAGGAAAGACTGTCCCTTCTTGATGAGGCAGATACAGGCAATGCATCTTGAAGAGGTCTCACTGTGGCTCAGCCCCTACTGTCCTCTTTGTCTTTATGTGCCTGGTGGACCAGAGTCCCTGCTTAATCCACATGGCTGTTGCCAAGCTCCAACCAGATATGATTTGTGCATACAGCCTGCAAATTATACATCCAAGGATTCATATATTTAATCTCCTCAATAAGAGAAATGTGACACAGGATGCCAGTTGCCTCTTCAGTAAAATGATCTCTTTATTCCTTACAGACAAAACTGCTATTTTATTCAAATGTAAAACCTGTCCAAAAAAAGGCTCCATTCCAAGACTCATTCGCAGGTAGGCGTGGCTGTCAACCCCTCTGATGGCATGTAAGCCAATGAGATGAAATAGAATAAAAGATGCAACAGCCATTGAGTGGGCTCTGGAAAGGTTACTTCTAAGAAGTTAAGTTCATTACTTCGAGGGCAAGAGTTGTTTTCCCTTAGCATTATGCCTTGTTTCTTCCTGATATATGAGCGTGAGTCTGTGTCTCAGCAGATAATATGAGAGCAAGTACGGTCCCCCGTGAAGATCCACAGAACCAGAACAAGCCTGGGTCCCTGGTGACATGGTGAAACTTTCCTGTCTACCTTCCAACATCTGCAAAATGAGCCCTCTCTCAAAAGTTCTGCAAGCTACTATTTGATTGGGAGCAGGGGAATCTGCTAATCAGAGCCAAGAGTCATCCCTGACAGATGGAATCTTCTGTGCACTCACCTGCTGCCTCATGTCTTCTCTCGGCAGCCTCTCGACTTTGATTACATTCTTCTGTCTAAAATCTTTCAATCTGCAATTAACTAAATATTCTTTTCCAGAATCTAGTGCTTACAATGTAAGTATGTGAGTGAGGAATCCTTCCTATTTATACAGTCTAATACTCTCATCAGGTACTTTGCGTTATCTAATTTACTCCTTTATTTGTCAATTGCTTATTTACATAAATGAGTAAACACTTAGGGTTCCTCTAAAAAAGAAGCCACTGGATTTTTATTAAGCAGAAAACCAGAGGCATGTCTACGTATTGCATATTTTCTATAAAATGGTTCCATGTGCACTTTGTACAAGACGCAAATCGACATCTAAGGGGATGTTGATTTGCAAGTATTTGCTGAATTCCTAAAAGAGAAACTTGACTCTTATTTTGGCAAATTTTGTTTAATTGTTTTTCACTGTGAGTTTAGTGGATTTTATTTTCCCTGTTGTAATGTCATTGTGTGCCTGGAGTAGAGAGAACTCAAAGGATATTCTACCCATCGTCTCTGATGTATCCATATGCATCGCAATTGCTTAGTCTCCTTGTGGGCATGGGGGAGTGAAACATCAAAGAATACTCTACTTAATCTTTAATAAAAAGATATCTTACCACACCATCAGTATCCCATGTATATCCCAATTGCTTGCTATGACCATCATCTATAGTAGATAGTAGACACTGCATCGTTTTATAGTACATCGCTTTTTTAAAATTAATTGGTGCATTGTAATCATACATCTTTGTTAGGTACAAACTGATAAAGGCATACATGCACACATTTCTCATTTAACCCCTTCCCCAATTCCCAATCCTCTCCCTCGACCTCCCTCCTTCTTAAGTTCAGTTTAGTGATTGACTTTGATATATTTGTGAAAGTACATCATGTGTATTAGGATGCTCCCCATCCTGTCCATCACCTTCAGTTAAGTCAACTTCTTTGCTTATCTAGGGTTTCTCCTTTTTCATCTGGAGACCCTCTTATGCCCCATCTTCTCCCTAGCATCCGCATATTAGGGAGAACATATGCCTTTTTACTTTTTGTGACTGACTAATCTCACTTAACAATGTTTTCCAGTTGCATCCATTTCCCTGCAAATAACATGATTTTGTTCTTCTTTACGGCTGAGTAAAATTCCATTGTGTACATATTCCATAGTTTTATAATCCATTCATCTGCCAATGGACATCTTGGCTGTTTCCATAGTTTGATAATTATGAACTGTGCAGCTATGTGTATCTATAAAATAGATACACATGCATCGGTCTGATAGTTTGGTTTCCATTCTTTTGGGTAGATACCCAGAAGTAGTATTGCTGGATCATATGGTAGGTTCATTCCCATTCATCTGAGGATCCTCCATACTGTTTCCCAAAGTGGTTGCACTAATTTACAATCCCACCAAAAATGTATTAGGGTTCCCACTTCTCCACACCCTCACCAGCATAGCCTTTTCCACAAATGGTGTTGGCAAAACTGGTTAACTATATGCAGGAAAATGGAAATAAACCCCACTTTCTCACTCTGCACAAGAGTCAACTCAAAGACCTGGAAGTCAGGACAGAGACCTTACAGCTACTTGAAGAAGACATAGGGCCAACACTACAACACATAGGCACAGGTAAAAACTTTCTCAACAAGATGCCAAAAGCACAAGCAACTCAAAGGAAGATCAATACATGAGATTACATTAAACTGAAGAACTTCTGTGCAGCAAAGGAAACTATCAAGAACCTCTACAGAAAGCCCACAGAGTGGGAGAAAATTTTTGCCAGCTACTCTTCTGATAAAGGACTAATATCTAGGATACACAGAGAATTCAATAAACTCACAGCTAAGAAAACAAATAACCCAATCAAAAAATGGGCAAAAGATCTAAATAGACACTTCACAAAAAAAGAAATACAAATGGACAATAAATGTATGAGGAAATGTTCTACATCATTAGCAATCAGAGAGATGCAAATCAAAACTACCTTGAGATTTCACCTAACTCCAATCAGAATGGCAAGCATAAAAACCATGAACAACAACGAATATAGTACATCAATTTTTAAGAACTTTCTAATATCTAATCTTTGCTGTATTTTCCATCAATATTCAGCTTCCAAATTGTGTGTGTGTGTGTGTGTGTGTGTGTGTGTGTGTGTGTGTGTGTGTGTGTTAGTTATTGGGGATGGAACACAGGGGCATTCTACCTCCAGACTACAGCCCTATGTTATGTAGAAGGAGGGTCTTGTTAGGTTGCTGAGAACCTCACTAAGTTACTGAGGCTGACTTCGAACCTGCAACCCTCCTGGTTTTGTACTCTGGAGGGGAGAAAATAAACTCAAGCATCTACAGCAACCAACCCTGTAAATTAACTGAGCGAATGTTTTATTCTGCTCTAGCTCTCCTAAACACCTGGCAGCTGCTGCTAACGTCCATGTAAGGGAGCAGCCAAGAGTATCGGGGGAGAAGGGCATGTGCCCTTCCTAGAGAGCAGCCATCACACAGGACAGGGGAATCTTGGCCAGTGCTGCCAGGATTTCCAATTTTTTGAGAGTTTCCAGAAATCTAGATGTTTATCCTATTCTTGGAATGGAGTTAACATTGTGTGGGACAATCTGGAAGACCCCTGCTTTACAACCCCAGCAAAAGTAGGAGGAGCTTGGTGTTTAATGATGCATTGCAGTGATTCTCACTGCAAAACCAGAGCACAGCAACCAAGGCCAAGAGCCCAGAGCCCAGAGAGCCCCCCCTCCCCCCGGTAACCCTAAGCTCAGAGAGCGAGCAGCACTTAGGGACACTTGGTGAGATTCTAAGCCAGGAGATGCTGACCGTGGCCAAAGACAAGGAAATCACAGAAGCTTCAGAATTCATAACTGTAGAACTGTGGTAAACCTGAGCTCTGCTCCTGGTATACAGCTTCTTACACTGAACTACAGGACACCAAGCCTCCTGAACATTTTTAGAATTAGTCATCTTTTTGATATTTCATATTTCTGGTTGGATTCCTTTTTTAAAAAAAATTTAATTCTACCTTACTTGTCATTAGACAACTGGTATAGATTTAAATTTTGATTTTAAGCTGGGCATGGTGACACACATCTGTAATCTGAGACAGAAGGATCACAGTTTCCAGGCCAGCCTCAACAATTTAGAGAGAACCTCAGCAACTTAGTGAGACCCTGTTTCAAAATAAAAAGTAAATAATGGTGTAGCCTGAAGGTAGAATTCTCCCAGGTTTAACCCTAGTGCCCCTAATCTATTTTATCCTTTAATTACATTGAATTTTGTCTAGTTTTGTTTAATAATAAACTTTGTGTGTATAAATATGTATATATATCTTTCCATTTATTTTAATTCCTAAATTATTTTAATATAGAAATCCAGGAAATGGTTATTTTGTTTTCCTTTTCATAGTATCATATGCTATATTAATTTTTAATTTATTTTCTTTGATCTCTATATATTATATAATATGTATAATATAATTGGGATATAGACAGTTGGATGCTTTTTCTCTATGGTTACCTTAATTGCACAAAAAGAAAAAAAATAGGACTTTGCAAAACTTTATATACGCAACTGAATTCTAAAAGAATGTTGTCTTCCCATATTGAAAGTTATCCAATTTATCAAGGAATATACTATTTACAGTTCATAATTATCTTACACAATAAATGGTCACTTGATTATTGACTATTCTGTAGAAATACACAAATCTATATGCTTTGGGAAGGAAGTAAGGAAATGAGTGAAGGGGAAAAAGTTGCTAATGAGCTAGTGTTCTAAATATCTGAAAGCATTGTCTTCGTCAATTTAATCTTTATGTTTCCCCACAACAACGGTTTGAATAATTAGCAGGCCTCAATGCAAAATGAAGCCATGAGCCCCATTGTTCAAAAAGTATGAAGAATTTCAAGGATGGTGAAGTATTAGCCAAGCCCAGCCCTTTAGAGCACAGCAGATGGTTGACCACACTGGTCAGAGGCCTGTGAACCCCTGGTGTCCCAGGCAGACATCAGTACTTCTGTCTTCTAGGTGAGAAAACAGAGGCCACAAAACATTGACTCTTCTTATCCACTAGGAGAGCTAGCTGGTTCCCCAGGGCCTCCTTTCTACCTTGTATCAGGAATTGAGGGGATGGAGGCAATGCATCCTCACCAGTGACCAAAATCACAGGTGAAAATAAAGCCTTGGACACTTCTTTCTATAACTTCTGTTCCACTACCATGTAGGACACTATTCCTCGGGATAGGGAAAGGAAAACGGTGAAGAAATACTGCTCAGAATTGAGAATAAAACTTTAAATGGAATAAGTTGATGATAGAAAAATTAGAGGAAGCCAGGCATGGTGATGCACACTTGTAATCCCAGTACTTGGGAGGCTGAGACAGGAGGATTGTAGGTTCACTGCCAGCCTCAGTTACCTAGTGAGGCTGTCGTCAACTTAGTGAGGGTCTGTTTCAAAATAAAGAATAAAAAAAAATAGGGCTGGGGGTGTAGCTCAGAGGTAGAATGCCCCTGGGTCCAATCCCCAGTACTGAATGAAAAACAAAAAAATAAAGAAAAGAAAAATTAGAGGGACTTAATAGCTTCAATTTAAGTTCCTTTACTATACAAAGAAGAAATATAAAGAATGCATAGAGATAAAAAGGAATATACATGATATTCATTATTGGTAACTTATGCATTAGTTATCAAACTAATGCATTTGTTCAATAATCATTCTTGGACACTTCCTATGTAACCAAACACATTCCCATCACTCTTTCATTATACAAACATACCCCGAGCTTCCAATGTATGCCAGACATTACAAAACTCAAAAGATTAAGACATTTCCAATGTCTGCCATTGGCACCTTTACAGTCTAGCTGAGAAGAAAGTCACACATGCATATTAAATAACTAAGGAATAATCACAATCAGAAAACACGAATATGAACATATATTGACTAGAAAAAAAAGGCTCCTGATGAAATCCAGCAGTGGTGATTTCAAAGCATTTTGTCATAAACAGCATGTTTGAAAAGTAATTGGTATCAAAATATACACCAAGCCGAGCCTGGTGGCGCATGCTTGTAATCCCAGTACTTGAGAGGCTGAGATAGGAGGATCATAGGTTCACGGCCACCCTCAGCTACTTAGTGAGACCCTCTGCAACTCAGTGAGACCCTGTACCGCAAACACACACACACACACACAATGTATATCAATACCGAATAATCCAGTAATGGGGTATATATACTATAATGGGGTATATATTACTATAGATATATGGTGTCCCAGCTCATAACTGATGACTGGCTGACTGGATGAATTAGTATATATACTGACTGGCTGGATGAATATATATACTAATTCATCCAGACATAGTACTTTGCGTGCCATAAACATACAACAATGGAGGTAAATTTTAAAAATATGCATTTTTTTCTGTAATTTACATTCTAAACGGTTAAAAAGTCTTTTTAGAAGTAAACAAATTTCAAACAGTAAAACATGCTATGAAAAACTAGATACCAGGCTAAAGTAAAAGCCGAAAGAGGACTCCCTGAGATCTAAATTGAATGCCAGGGACTTAACATTCTTCTCCAAAAGGAAAGATAATGTTTTCTACCCAAAGATATCTCACTGTCTTGAATTAACTTTGATGGGAAAAACTTACATATAGACACATTAAAAGTGTTATCACAAAGCCGGGCGTGGTGGCGCATGCTTGTAATCCCAGCATTCCACAGGCTGAGACCAGAGGATCCGGGTTCAAGGCCAACCTCAGCTATATAGTGAGGCACTCCACAACTTAGCAAGACCCGGTTTCAAAATAAAGAATAAAAAATAGGGCTGGGGGTGTAGCTCGAAGGTAGAATACCCCTGAGTTCAACCCCCAGTACCACAAAAAAAAAAAAAAAAGTGTTATCACAAAAAAATCAATTTCATCCACTTTATTCTTTAAGTTATAACAAACAAGTAAGAAGTTTAATCCTTAAGCTTTGAGTGTTTTATTCTCTAAAACCAGAATTTTCTCCAAAGAAAAGAGTGTGCCGGTTTTCACGGAGCTGTTGTCTTCCTGAAAGATGATTTAAAAATTAGTGTGTAAAGTTCCTGCCTGTAAGTATAATCATTTTCACTTGTGAATATGAGCAGAGAAGATTATAAGCTGTCAAGGATCTCCAGAGCTTCTGCCCATGACAGAATGATGGGTCCACATGCTGTATTTAAAAACCCAGCTGAATGGATAAAAATAGTATTTAACTTTCGCCGTCATTATGAGCTGAAGCAATTTATCGAACCCTTCAATCAGGGAAGGAAACAAAAGACGGGAAATGGGCGAGTGACTCATTTCTTCCAGTGTTGTCTACATACTGCTATTCGGATAATTGGATGATCTGAAGTTTAAATGCAATTGCATTAATGCATTTTAGAAGAGAGATAACCACAAAGTATCCCAAAAATGAAAACAAAACGCTGTAAAAGACTGAAAGAACCCAGTGAAATGACATTCTGTAATTAGAAACATACGGAGTTTGTGCACCGTACAGAAGAAGAGAGGCCCGCTAAAATAAATGTAGAATAAAAAGCCAAAGAAAAGATCCTCCATTTACATAAAACCTCAAATTGGAATCCTGCATCATCTATTCACTGTGGTAAAACACTTTGTTTTAGACCAAATTGTAAAAGTAAATATTTAATTTCTTTCAAAAAAATATTTGAAAGAATAGGAATTTCAGGAATATTTGTGAGCTGCAATTTACATATTTGACTTGGCGTTACTTCAAATGAAGGAATGTGGAGATGACTCACCAAACTCCAAATGACAATGAAATATGTGTATTTTTGCTTCTTGTGAAGCAATTCCTTTCAAATATTGCTTTTTTTAAAAGCAGTTTTATCCCATGAATTTCAAACAAAAGAAAATTTCATCTTAGGAATAGGTTGGCCAAGATAGAACATATGGCATAGAAAAATCTATACGATATCTGAAGTTCTTTAAAAATATGTCTCCTTAATATTTCTTGATAAGATGTTTAAACAGAATCTTGATGATACTATCTTCCATTATGTAAGCAATTATTTGAGGCTGTCACTCTGGGATGAAGGCTGATTTTCCAGGTGGGATAGGGTCTCAGACAGGAGACAGGGTTTGGGGACTTCCAAGAGAAAATATTTTGCTCTAAATTAGATTATCTACTTGTGCATAGCACTACGTTCACATCCAGCAATTTTTTTTCCTGTCAATGGTTATTTTTTTAACATTTCATAAAGGTAATAAATATAAACCAGTTAATAAAACATTCACCACTAGGTCTCTGTTCATTAGTGATAGACAAAATTACATTTTACAGCCGGGCGTGGTGGCGCACACTTGTAATCCCAGCATTCGGGAGGCTGAGACCAGAGGATCCGGGTTCGTGGCCAGCCTCAGCTACCTAGTGAGGCACTCCGCAACTTAGTGAGACTCGGTTTCAAAATAAAGAATAAAAAATAGGACTGGGGGTATAGCTCGGAGGTAGAATGCCCCTGAGTTCAATCCCCAGTACCGCCAAAAAAAAAAAAAAACCAAAAAAAAAAAATCACATTTTACTCAAAATGAGTTACTGAGCATATTATTTCTATTTCTCTTTTGCATTTGATAATAATTATTCCAAATAATAGCTAGGTTTTATTTTTTGGAGAAAGAAGGTTAACAAATATTAAAAGCCTAATATTTGCCAAATGCTGTGTGAGTTAGTTTAATCCTCAGGTCAAACTGAAGGGTGACAGATGTGTTCTTTCCTTTGTACTTCAAATGCTGCCCCTTAAAGGCAGCAGCAACTCGCAATATACACAGGGCATAGCAATTACAAATATGATGGTACTGCTTTTATATGGCCTTAAATTGCATTTCATTGCATTAAATTACATTTTGTTCCTACTAAATTGTCTATAAAATAATATCATCGACTTTCTTTGAAGGGGAGAGTTTGAGCTTCAAAAGGAATGAGGAGAACCTCTTGAAACACTCTACCATTGTGTTTAAGGACATGTAAGACTTACTTGGCATATTTTTATTACAGATTCTTCCTTTATCCTACCATTAATATATTTGGTAATATGCTTTATAGTGCACTAAGAATATTTCTTTAAAATAGGGCTTTGTTTTCTCTTCTAAGATTTTCCTTTTAACAATAATAATAATAATAATAATAATAATAATAATAATAATAAAGTAGGGCAACACAAGTAAGTTGTTATTGATCTATGTCTTACTGAACAAAATCAACTCAAATTAGTCATGAGCTATTGAATGACATTAGATTAATTTAATTGACAGAAAGGTTGGACAAAGTGAGAGTGTACTAATGATGCCCAGAAAATGTATGTTTATACCCAAATAGCCAGAAATAGGATTTCTGTGTACCCCAAAGATAAAAGAAGTTTTTGGTTACACAGGGATGGGAGTATTTGTGTGATGCAGCCAATATAATAACTGATGACCTCAAAATTACTGTTCTAATCATTTTGACTTTGCTGCCTTCATCATTGGTTTTATTTCAAAGCAGATGCATACACACAGACATTTATAAGTGAATGCATGCAGACATGACACACACATACTTATGTATTGAAACAATGAATACTGAATTAATGTGTAGCCTTTTTGTTTAAAAAATTACCATTTCTAAGTCACCAAATAGCCTATGTATCTTGAAAATTCAGGTGTAGCAAAATCTACTGTACTTAACTTTGATGCATCTTCCTGTTTTGTTGTTTTGGTGATAAATGCGTAACATTTTTATGATTATGCAAAGGAAACTGTCTAATACTCATGGATTTTCTTGCCAGTAGATTTAAACTTCAGCCTTAGTGAAAAGTTAATTTCAGCATCAAGTGGATGAGATTATTTTATAATATCACATTTAAATTAATCTAATTAAATTCCTTTACAAAACATATTTGATGCCATTAGCTAGAACAAAATTATCAAACCAGTAGACCGAAATTTTGCCATCCAAACAAATAACACACCATGATATCTCAATATACCATACAATAATACCAACACTAGAAGATTCAGAGATACCAGGACATATTACATGGTTAAAGAACCATCACGACCATTTTATTACACATTGGATATGAGAAATAATTACCTTCTGTCTTATCTCTGCAAAGTACAAGCTGAAACTATTTTTAAGTAGTTCAAGTCACTTAAAAAATCTCTGCTAATGTACAACTAGAACTCAGTGTTTAAAAATACAATAAAAAGTACCAATTTATTTTCAAATATCTCCATTTTATTAAGGAAACATAGAAGTAACATATTTATAAGTGGTTAATCTATAAATGTTTGAATTGGCTTCTAACCAAATACAGCTTTATATTTTTAAGAGTTCTTGTGCTCCCTTTTAGTCCTTGATTAAACAACATGTAATGTCAGTTTCTGATGCATTCAACTTGAAAATGAATCAGAAGATTAACTGGTAAAAAAATCCTATTGTTTTGATATGTTGGTGATTAAATGACCACGTGACTCCCTTGGATCCTTGTCACTAGCTAATTAGGAAGTAGCATTTCTCTTTAAAAAGGCCCTGCAAAAGATTGCTGGTGCTCAATATCCTATTTCTACATTCAAATATTCTACCCTGAATGGACATGGTGAATTTCTTGGCTAACATTAGGAACAAACCATGAAGAGGAACACATTCTGAAATTTTTAAAATGTGTTGCATAAAAGAATAGAAGGGGCTGGGTGTGGTGGTGTATGTCTGTACTCCCAATACTTGGGAGGCTTAGACAGTAGGATAACAGGTTTGAAGCCAGCCTCAGGAACTTAGGGAGGTTCTCAATAACTTAGCCATACCCTGTATTTAAATAAAAATAAAATAGGGCTGAGGGTATAGCTCAGCGGTCAAATGACTATGAGTTAAATCCTCAGAACCATAATAAATAAATAAATAAATAAATAAATAAATAAATAAATAAATGTATCACAATATGGTCTTTCATCCATTGTGAAAAAAATCATTCTCATCATACAGTGAGTTATTAATTCTCAGAATATTATCTGCTACATATCTTCTAGTAGTTTGCTGGAAAATAAGTCTTTTAAAACACTAATAGCATCCTTTTGGTGTTGATTGTTAAGTAAATAGTAATTGCTTTCTCTCAGTTTTCTTTAGATATTTGTTGAATTATGCCAAAACTGAGCTATGAGGAATATAAATGATGAAACATTTTATGGTATAGATTTTCTTTAATTCCATATGAGAGAAGAAAATTATGCCCAGGGAACATTTAGAGTATTTGGAACAACTTAATATGCCCATCTTTATACATCTGTATCGATTTCTTCCTGTATGGTTTAGGATCACATTATTTAAAGGAGTTAATTCAAACACACAAAGAGCTGTGTACTTAATTTTCTCTACCTGAGTGCATTCTGATTAAAGGATGTATCCTCTGTCCTCATTATGGGGTCAGCAAAGTATTTAAACAATAGCTCTATTGAACTGGGGTGACATTTTACATATGTTAGGGTGACCCAATTTTACATCATTTACTAAGCTTTGAGACTGACTTATTTTTTTTTAATCCCACGTAGCTATGGGATATGGAATATCGTGACTAACATGAGTAATGTGCTTATGACTAAATTGGAGTTTATTTCAAACAGATCATGTTCTTATTTATTCTCTTGAAATGGATGATATTTTGGGTTCTTTTATTTGGTTAACTTATCTAGATATTTTCTTTTGTTTGGGATAGTTTTGGGAAGGGATAAAGGAGGTGGATATAACCCAATGACTAATTTGCTTCATGGAGTATTGTGTGCCACGCAGGTGTTGAGAAAGTCTTTTTATTTTTTATTTATTTATTTTTGCAGTGATGCACAGATAATTTAGGCTACCAAAATTATTCTCAAAAAATTTATATGAATGATATGAAACATCCCAGATAACCTCACATTTTTATTTTCTTTTCAATATAAAATACACATTTTAGCATGTTACTAGTATGTCTGTTAAGTTGAAACATGTCCATAAAGCTAAAAAATAAAGACTAGAAATTAAATTGAAATAGATTATGGTTTGCTATAAAATTAATTATGTAAGAGGATATCAGCACTAAAAACATATATAGAGACATTATTTTCCTTTAACTATATATATATAAAGGATATACATATTTAAAGGAAAATATATATATGGGAAATATATATATACATATATATCAATATATACATATACAATATATATTGTATATGTATGTATGTATCAATATATACATATATGTGTATATTCATATATATTCATATATATCCATATATATTCATACATATATATATATATATATATATATATATATATATTCGTTCAAATATCAGATCAAACATCAGGTCATCAGCTCCCCTTTCTGATTATCCCATTTTCTCGCTTCCTCCTGTAGATACCATCCTTGCCATGCTGCAAGGAATCACATTCAAATCCCATTTCTTTGATTACTTTCTTTCCTGTACTTATGATTTTCAAAAGGTGATTGATTGTATTGTTCACCGTTTCCCCACTGGAGCAGAGGAGATCTATTAGAATAGCTTCATTTCCTGTTTACCGTCTACAACTCCCATCTGGAAAACTTGACACAGAACAGGTGTGCAATAAACACTTGTTTTAAATAGGAATGAATGAAATGTTTGAGAAAGCTGGTGTTTAATAATTAGCCCAGTGGGTTTTCCAATACTCCTCACACAAGATCCTACTGCAATCTCTCCCATCTTAATGGGTATCTTACCTTTATACCCTTCAGCACCAACCTTGCATGGAAAGGCCTTTATTGTATCTCCTGTATACTTTCATTTACCACCTCATTAGCAACTGAAATGCCAAAAATCTATCAAGTTACCCTGTTGACTAACTCCGTTGAAGACTTCTTAAGTTGGTTGAGGTTGTCTCACTGATCATTCTCCATATTGGAGTCTATCATCTTCCACTTTTAAAAAATAAAAGTTGTTTCTACTCCGAGAAATGTAACTAAAAGAGTACTCAGAGTTTTGCAGAGTAGAGATTTTTAAATGGAAATTTTTGCTTTGTATAGAAATATACACAATTGACATTAAGTGGAAAAAACAATTATGCTGAAAGAGGGTCTATTAGTGAATTGATTTTGTTCACATGCAAAATATTGGAATTAAGAAATGTTAATCTAATAGTATTTACTAATAACTTTCTTTGTACATAATTTTGTTTACTTATATTTTACCACTTTATGAATTATCCCAATGGAAAGAAATCTCTTACAAGAATTAGTAGACAACTTGCTCTCAACTTAATTTTCTTCCCTATAATTTGAGAGAAAAGATCTAACCAGTAGGATTATTGCTATGACTCATATAAATAATATACATAATCAGCCCAGCTCCATCAAAAAGGGGATTTTGAGATTCACCAATTTTCTCCAGATTTTGCTGTGATAATAACCTCAAAGTCCCCCTGACATAGTGTAACCAGTATGTATTTCTTGCTTAGGATAGATGTTGGCTGCAGTCCCTCACTGTGACATGCCATTTTTGTAGGAGAAGGGAAAGAGCAAGAAGGTTAGAAACTACACGTGGGCCCTCACAGCTTCTGCTCAAACCTCATGCATTGAAAGCCTGGTCTCTAATGCAGCAGGATTCAGATGTGGGGCATCTCTGGAAGAGGAGGATCACTGGGGTGTGGCCTTGAAGGTTGTATCTGTCCCTGGTCCCCTCCTCTACCTCTCTCTGCTTCTAGTTGCAGCTTTTCCTCTGCCACATCCTGTTGCCGCCGCAATGGTTCTGCCTTCGAGCCAGGCAACTATGGGCTGAATCTGAAATCATGGGCCAAAGTAAACTTTTCCTTCTCTAAGTTGTCGTTGTCAGATATTTTGGTTATATCGGGAAAAAAAAAAATCTAATTAATACAACAAAACAACGCATAGGACTAAACTTGTTGTCAAGGAGGGAGATATCCTCCTCCACTTTGCTACTTGAGACGGCAATATGAATCACATGAAAACTTGCATAGAAGAAAGAACTGGGAAGAATAATAAAATCCACCTTACCATCCAGTCAGTGGCATGCCTTGAAGCTGAAAGCCAGATCATTTAGGAGTTTCAGAACAACAATATGTGAACCTTCTTTGATCTAGTTCATCATTTCATGATTGATTCTCCTCAGGTCAACTAGATATGAAAGCAGTCAATTTTGAGTGAAATAGATACATGCATTATGAGGGAGCCTAAAATGGCTTAAAATAATTCAGACAGTGGTAGTCAGATCAGTGGTATTGCTCAAAGGACAGGACTCAGCAGGCAACCCGGCCATACTCTGATACTCATGTACTCTCTGAAACACAAATTGTGAAATTAACCATTCTTCTCATCCCTTGAACTGTTATCCAGAAGGACCCTTATCCAGCAGGGTTCTTCATCAGTTCCTGGACCAGCAGGATCAGTAGCCCCCGGGAACTTGCTAGACATGAAAATTCACAGTTAAGGCCCTAGTCCTGCTGGGTCAGAACTCAGAGATTCTATTACAGATCAAGGTTTGAAAACCACTGTGTTGGAATTAATGGAAATGGACAGATAAAAGCAGTATTATAGAGTGAAATTAAACCGAAGGCTGAATTCTGTTCATGAGGTCTCTTCTTCTGAAATGATGTTTTAGAAGAGTAGCATTCCTATTTCTAAGCTCGAAAAGCTGATGATCTCTTTCAGGGAAAACTTAAGTAAGGAAAGAATACATGTATCTTCCCCAATATTAGTTATCTTTTGACGAATGGAGATAAAAGCAATGTAAATACACCCATATTGCTGTATATATAGTTTATGTTTCTCTTATAAAGCTATCAAGCACCTTTCCATGTGGTTTCTGACCAAACATATGTCTTCCTTTTTGACAACAAATGAAGTTTTTATCTATATATTATCGATCCATAAACATTGTTAGACACAAAATGAAAATTGTATTATTGCTATAAGGCAATTTAGTTTGCTTCTATCTTTGATCGTCAAAATCCAAGTATGATATAGGATCTGAACAAAATAAATTATAGGGTGAATTTATTAAGTATGCCAACTTTGCCACTTTCTTTTCAACCTTCTTTAAAATATCTGTAGAACATTTACCAAGATTGGTTATTGACATAATTTACTACATCACAAACTCACAGAAACATCAAGAGAATGAAAAGTCACAGCACAACCAGGAAGAAAATACTTGTGGGAGACAGATCTGGTAAGATTGTTGTCCAAAATAATGAAAAAACATTTGAAACTCAGCAGTTAAAATGGACCAAAGACATCTCATCAAAGAAGATGTACACTTGGCAAAAAAGGTTATGAGAAAATGTTCCCCATCCTGTCACCAGGTAAATGCAAATTAAAACAACAATGAGAAATTACTACACTTACATATTAGGATAACTAAAATCTATAAAGTGATGACACCAAATCATGACAAGAATGTAGAGCAACAGAAACTTGCATTCCTTGTCAGTGGAAGTGTAAACTGGTAACAGCCACTTTGGAAGAGTTTGGTGGCTTTTCACAAAACTAAACATACTCATAGTGTATGATCCAGAAAATCTGCTTCTTGGTATTTACCCAAAGGAGCTGAAAATTTATGTCCACACAAAAACATGCCCACAGATGTTTATAGCAACTTTGTGCATAATTGCCAAAACATGGAAGCAAATAGCATGTCCTTGTTAGGATAATGATTTATCTATTAACTGAGGTAGAGAGAGCCAATGACATCCTATTCAATGCTAAAAATAAACGAGGTATCAAGCCAAGAGAATATATTGAAGAAACTTGAATGCATATTCCTAAATGAAAGAAGTCAATCTGAAAAGGTTATATATTATATGATTCCAACTATATGACACTCTATAGAAGAGAAAACTATGGAGATGGTAAAAAAATGTCAATGCCTTTCAGGGTGTTGGGTAGAAAAGGATGAACAGGCGAAACTCAGAGGCCTTTAGGGCTGTAAAAATACTCTCTATGATGCTATACTGGTAGGTATTTATCAATATTGCATTTGTCCAAACCCATTGAAGGTACATCACCAAGGGTAAACCCTAATGTAAATTATAGGTTTTGGGTGATGAAGATGTTTCACTGTAGGTTCATGGATTGCAACAAACGGACCCATCTGGCAGGGACTGTGAATACGTTTGTGCATGTGTAGGAGGAGGGCAAACAGAGAACCTCTCTGTATTTTCTGCTCAGTATTGCTGTGAACCTGAAATTACTCTAAAAAATATGGTCTTTTAAGAAACATCGAATTAGCCTTGTACATGATTTCTACAAGTTCTACCCAGTAATAATAACAGCGAAAACTTGAAAGAAATGTCCAACAATGTAAGTTTAAATGAATGAGGACTTCTACAACCAGAAGACTTCACTTTGAGAAAGTGAAACATGAATACTGCCACAGAGATTAATAAAACAGAAAATGCCAAAGGTCAATCCTCATTTCACCCTAGTAAGTGATATATGCTTATTCGAAGACCAGATCAAGGAGACCCAGAAAGGTAAAGTGACCTATGCAAAGTGACACAGTCTCTAAGTGGCTGAGCCAGGACTACACCCCAGGTCTTCTGCCCCCCATACCAGGTGATGCAGCATTGTGTCTACTGAATAAACTAACATCACAATGGGAAAGCATTTAACGAGACGATGCCATGACTCTAAAATACTTCTTTCATATTTTAAAGATTCTGAAGTTAGGCTGTATCTTAAAATGGTACTTACAAAGAAAAAGCTGTATTTTCACTTTCTGAAAATAGGCAAATTAACATCAATAGGAAGTATCTACTAGTTAGATTTTTCCCAATTGAATTAACTTTAATAAGAATGTGTGAAGTTGAATTTAATTTAAAGTTGAATCCTTCATTTGTGTTAAAATATCTTTGTAAAGCATTGAAACATAAAATGGTTACTGAACATGCAAAAAAAGAGACAGAGAGAGAGAGAGAGAGAGAGAGAGAGAGAGAGAGACTGTCACAAGCAATGTGGATAAGGTAGCAGCTGCCAGATTTCTTGGAGCACAAGGTGCTTTTTTAAAGATAGGTGAGACATATATGCTTGATTCTTCAAAGGGACTATTGCACAAGAAATAGCAGCAATCAGTCATTAACTAACTTTTGAAGTAAGCTGCTTAGCTTGGAAAAAATGTTATTCACTTACAATCACATTTTATAAAATTAAAATGCCCACAAAACTCTGTTACTCTTTCATGTGCGATGAAATTATACATCCATTTTCAAAGTGCTTTCTTAATAGATCAAGGATGATGAATAAAGTTATAAAAATCTGGGGGTCATAACGTTGCATAGTCTAAAAGAGCAAAAAAAAAGTCTCAGAAAAATATGTAGACACTATCTGTGAAGAATTAAATTTTATTTTTGTGGATAATAAAATTAATAAATATTTTCTTCTTATAATTTTTTTCAATGCTACTTTATGTAGCATTCCTTTTCTTCTTCCCAAGCTTATTATTCAAGTATTGCCAATTGGTCTGCCTTGTAATTAAATGTCAAATCTAGGAAATAGGTGATATTAGGCATGTTGGGATGCTATAGCGCTTTTTATGAACCACCAACATCTAGTGCAAAATAAGTGTCATGTGAAAAGAAAATGGCATTTATCTTTTATATATTGGTAACCATTTGTTATTTGTTGATGGACATCTTGGCTGTTTCCATAGTTTGACAATTGTGAATTGTGCAGCTATAAACATAGATACACATGCGATGGTCTGATAATTTGGTTTCCGTTCTTTTGGGTAGATAATCATTTCTTATTTGTTATAGTTTAGATCTTAAATGTTCTCCCAAAGTCTATGTGTTAAAGTCTTGGTCCCTAGCTTGGTCTCCTGAGCTGCTGGAAGGTGGTAGAACCTGTAAAAGGTGAAGCCTATTGAGAAGTCTTTAGATCATTAGGAGTGTGCCCTCGAAAGGCATTGTGGGACTTGACTCACCCCTCTTCCTTTCTTTTGTTTCCTGGACATGAGATAAGTCTTGCTCTGCCATGTGCTTCCTGCCATTGCCGTGTGGAATCCCCACTAGAGGCCTAAAAGTAGTGGATCCACTTGATCATGGACTGAAGCCACAATATTAAAGAGGAAAGAAAACCTTTTTTCTTTATAAATGGATAGTCATGTCAGGTATTTGTTATAGTAACGGAAAACTCGCTAACCCCAAATCCAGCCATTTATTCCTGTGTACAGAGTCTATCTATGATTATTTTGTCAAACACTCCAACTCAAATTGATTTTATTAGGATGGTGACATCAAAGCTGTCATGCATCATGGAGCCTGAGATATTAGCTTCATTTCTACTAATATTCAAATAATTAAACTTAACAAAAAAAGTAATATTGTGAAACACAGTAAAACTAATAAGACATTTTTCAGGATTTGGGTTTGGTTTCTGATATTTAAATCCATGTCATTATGCTTTTCCTAAGGTCTGATTGAAATACTATCCAATAACAACGACAAAAAAATACTTATATTTCCTGGCCTCTCCAATAGTGAATGCAATATTTTAAACTAAAGATAAAACAGTAACAATAAAACCTTCTACTGTAAATGCTAATTTGTCAAATGCCTAAATATCAATTTTATTTGTTACATGTTAGAAAAGCATTTCAGAATTGTAGAGGTTAAGTTATATCACTGACATATTTGTTATTAATTTAAATTTCTTATAAAAGTTTACCATTTACTTTGGAAATGGCTAACAAACCTTAATTAAAAATTTAGTTTCAGGAAGCCTAAATGTAGAGACCTTGTAATCCTCTTACAAATATATTTCCCATGGAGTGGACTGTATGAAGAAGAGTGATCTTCATATATATGTGAAGAAGAGTGATCAAGAATCAAAGATTTCATGTGGTGTCATGAGAAGAAATCATTTTACATTAAAAATATTTAAGTATCTCAAAATATCTTTCTGGACTTATTACCATTATTTTCTTTTAGGATTTCACAGTGACCCTGTCTAGGCTCCCTTTTTGTCCTCTGTTGTTGACACTAGAAGAATTGGTGTTTCTCACTATGACACGTCTCAATCTCTAGGCAGAGCTTTCAATGACCACACACTCTCCAGAGAAGGCTTCATCTCCCACCCAGAGGCCCAGGGCCCTGACTCTCATGAACAGAAGCAGGTCACATAAACAAATCTTAGAATGCAGATTCTGATTAAGTCGTCCTGGGTGTGGGGGGGGGTGTCTAAAATTCTGCATTTTAATCTGATACTGATACTGGTAGTTCAAAGACCAAATTTTGAGCAGCAAAGACACAATGGTCGAGAGGACTGGAAATGTATGGTCAACCAAACTGAGTCAAAATCTTACCATTTATCAGTTATGTGATCTTGCACAGGTCTTTCCCCTGAGTTCTAATTTCTTCTTGGGTAAAATGAGAGTATCTACCTCATATTTTTTAAAATGCTACAAGATTAATGAAAAATTTATGTGAACTCCTTAGAACAGTGTCTAGCCTATCATAAGTGCTCAATAAAAATCAGCTCTTGTTTTGTTGGATATAAACAGTTGAGCCAGATGAGTTCTCGTAATACCACGTTATACAACTATATAGTCACGACATGCAAACTTTAACCTATAGAAGAAGGAGTGTCTTGCCACTGCATGCAAACCTTAACCTATAGATGAAGCAGTGTCTTACCCTGAAATAAAAATAAATCTGTCATCTCACATGTTACCGGCTAGCTGATTTGTCATGGAAAAAGCAAAAATATAACTAAGTCTTAATTTGCAGGGATATAACTAACATAGGAATTAAAGTGCATCATCAAGAATCAACCCATTTATCACTCAGCAGTTCCTCAGTAGCTGAGATCTGGGTCAAGAGTGATTACTAAGCCATTCTGTACACCATGGGACCACTGACCCCGGGCTCATTTCTGTCACTTTGTGGCACCAATCCTCCACCAACACATGGATCAAATCTACAGCCATTCTCTTAGTGAAACAAGAAAGGTGTGCAAAGGCTGAAGCTGCAGCGCCAGAAGAGACTGCGTGCTGTAAAAACAACGGGCAGCTTTGCCTGTGCATTCATCTCCTAGCAGGGGACCATTATGCCCTGACAATAATCAGCTTCAGAAGCATTATCTCCAAATAATTACCTGCTTCTTCTCTCCACAGAACACTGTACCAGCCAAACCTCTCTTAATTTGGTATATGGTAGGATTTACAGATTGCCTGCTATTATGCTGTAAAAAAATAGTTTCTTCTACCTCTATAAAAATGGAGGTAAAAATGTAGCCCCATCACAATCTAGATTACTGCTCAGTTTATTTGCTGTGCACTTAGGGGGACAGTCTCCCTTCCTTCCTGAACACTTATCCACAAAGGGCATCTTTGGGTGGCCCCGGGGGATGCAGGGAGCAGAATATAAAGGGAAAGGAAATCGCTAATGCAGAGTTGTCCTGCTCAATTCTCAATAATGTCATTGATGGAATATAGATAAAATTCGAACCTGCTGAGAGTGGCATGCCAGGGCTGGGTGAAGAGAAAGCACGAGCGTTCACTGAATCCTTCTCCCTCTTATTTTCCCAGCTCCAAGTAAATGTGCATCCTGAGCCCTGTCTCAATCCCCTTCCATGGACAATTACTTTATTTCCTTTGGAGTTATAGACTCGTAAATGCTTTCAGGTGAACACTTCACTGCTCAGAATAGGCAAACAAAAAAGAATTGTAGTTACTGGAGCATAGAATATAAATGTTTATTTAGACAGGAGTGCTGAGCAGGGAGATGTGATTCAGAAAGTAATGGTGTTGGCTTTCACTAGGGAAACAGGCTTTTACATTTGGACAAAGTAAGAAAAAAAAATTCAAAAGGAAAAAGAAGAAAGCATAAACATCTTAGTCCAAATGAGATCATTAATGGAACTTTGCTACATAAGTCACATATAAGTGAAATGTACCTGTAGGAAATGAGCTGAGGTGGCTGATTCCCACCAGGTCTAGATTCCTTCACTCTGTGAAGCGACTTCTATGGGGTTTCTCTAGGAACCCTGGGCGCTCTCGGTCACCCTCCAAAAATCACTACCGGGGATGAATACATTTTGCTAGTTTACATAGATAGGGGCATGTTTAGCCAAGGCAATGGAATGCTTACAAAATGTTGTTCCTTTAGTTGTTTTATGCAGTAAAGCATCTAAAAATAAGATTT
This sequence comes from Graphiurus murinus, assembly GCA_004027655.1. Taxonomy (NCBI): domain Eukaryota; kingdom Metazoa; phylum Chordata; class Mammalia; order Rodentia; family Gliridae; genus Graphiurus; species Graphiurus murinus. The sequence continues at coordinate 123,504 of PVLC010000097.1, forward strand.
AAAATAAGTCCAGGAAGCTTGAGTGAACATCCAGAAAGTTTTAATTCCTTTAAAATATTTGTAATGATATTATTCATTCCTTTACTCTGATGAGCTCACCCAATGTAAAGGAGAAAGTCTGCTAATTGTCTATGTTTAAATCATGACTCTAAGTCCGTGTGTTTGAAGGTTAAGTGTAATTTCCTGGGACTTCTTTACATCTTTGGAGCGACAATGACTCACAGGTGAATCCATCACCTGTCCTCTGATGAAAGTCAGGGGAGACCTGGGTTTTATAATTTATAGAGTCATCTTGTCAGGAGTCTGTATGGGAATAAGATGTGAAGGAGTAGTTGTGGTCTATGTGTCTTTTATTAAAATGACAATGTTCCTTCATGTGGAATGAGAAAATTGAAAGAGAACTATAAGTCAAGTTTTCAGCTAGGAATAGGAAACTAATTTGATTATAAGAAAATATGAAAGATAATTTCATTTTACAAGCTTTACTTTTAGTTTTAGAGAAAACAGTAGGTCATTATTATCACAGGATAATTTAAGAGGTAACCTCTGAAAATTTCCTGCAAATCTCTCATCATATATTCAATTTTAACTTATTCTGTCAGTATCAAACTAAATGAACAACAAATTGCACTCATTAATTTTTTAAAGTTTTTTAAATTTGTGATGAATTATTTTTAAGAAGAAAGATTATTTTAAGAAGATTCAAATACACAATTTTAATGGAGAAGAACATCCATAAATAAATAATAAATAATGCTAACAAGCATCAGTGATCTACAAAAATTACATATTTTTAATGAACTAAAACGTTGTTCATCTGTCTACAAAATGTAAATGCAATCTATTCCCAATTAGAAAAGAGAAACATAAATAATGAAAAACTCCCATATTATCTGCAATTGACTTTGCCATTTGGTCACAGGTTCAGGAGGATACACACACACACGTACACACACACACACACACACACACACACACACACACACCAGCCTCCTTTCAGATTAAATCTTCTTTCTCCCAAACACTGCTAAAGAACCTAGAACTAAACCCAGGGAAAGAGTCCTGTATTAAATGATATGCAGATTTTCCACTCATAGCTCTCCAATTATGTAAGAACCTATGGCTTGAACCAGATCTTGGGTCACTTGTACCCGATCATTTATTTAAGAGAAAATAGGATCCATGTTCCCATTTGTGTAATAGTCACTTCTCTTTATGCAGAGTCAAGCAATTACTATATTCTAAGTCCTCAAAATACAAAGAAAAACATCACTACCTATGAAGATAAGAGTGACAGGGACTGCCATAAGCAAGAAGTCATGGCAAAGCAGAGTGTGTGCACAACCAAAGTATGCACAGGTTTAGCTGTAGCCTGGGAGAGGACATGATCTACAGGTGAGGTTTGATCCCCACAAGCACACAGGTGTCAGTGGATATTCCAGGCAGAGAAAAGGGCACACTCAGGAACCTAGACTGGAATAGTATTGATGGAAATAGGAATGAATGAACTTGTAGACAGAGACAGACAGATGTTACTGGCTGGCTGGGATGATCATGATACCTCACCCTGAGGTCAATGAGAATCTAAATGTGATTTATTGAGCACTTTAGCGCAGTGCCTAATACTGAATAAGTGCTTATAATGCTAATGACAATCAATCATTAAATCTTCAAACTAATACTAGAAGCACTGCATAAGAACAAGCGTGTAATCATATACATAAAGATTTTTGCGTGTGGGAAAAGGGTAATTCAACCAACACTTAAGCTTCTATTATATTCTTAGGTTATGTGCTGGCAAAAGAACCTAAAAGAACCCTTAACCCCTGCATGCTTGCTTAATGCCATTGCAGCAAATATATGAAAACACTTCCTCCCATTTCTTTGTGCTCTGTTTCTCCCCAACCTGGACCTGAAGGTGTCCATCTTCGCTGAGGTCTGTGCTGCCTGTGGCTTATGTCCTTGTCTGATCCAGGCTTTGGGGATAATCCCCCAAACTTTCCCACTTCCTTATTTCAAGTATCCCTTCAAACTTTAATTTGTCATTGACAACACTCTCATTCCCTTTTGACTAAGGGAAAGGTCCACCTTTTCCCATGAGAAGCCTTAGAGAATAAAAACTTCTGAAAAAAGCTTTCTCTTTTAATTATCTTCCTTTCAATGCATTAGGACTGGAAATCCCCTGCTTCCAAAGTCTTGTGAAGAGACGGACAAGAGCAATTTAAAAGGCAGAAGAAAGACACTGAAGTGTGGGAACTGTCTTCAGTGAGTATGTGGAGTTCATCTTGGGCTTAGCATCAATCTGGGGTAGATCAGTTCCTTTATCCCTTTTTAAGTGAGGGGAAAATAGTCTGGAGGGCTCTAACTTTGGACTTCTGTAATGAAAAAAAAAAATCCAGCTTTTTATGGACTGTGAAACTCAGGCTCGTGGTCATGATTTAATTATGCTGAATGTCTGCAAGGGATTCAGATGAGAAGGGATGTCGGGGGCCTAGTCCGGCCAGCTAGACCTCGCCTCTAGATGGCGCCTGGCAGAGTGCCAGAAGCGGGTGCAGGTGGAAAACATTCTGAGGCTGCCTTACTCCAGAGCGCATGCACCAGCACGCCTGGCTCGTGGCCGGCCCAGGTGAGAGCTGTACGAGACTCCTCGTGGCTTAGGCCCTGCGTGGCTTTAAGAGCCTCTGCCTCTCTCCCAAGAGAGAGTTGTTGTTGTTGTTGGGGAAAGGCTGGCTGGGTTGTTGCTGGAGTGGGTTGCTGGGGAAGTTCTGGGAGGAAAAGTTGTGGGTTGCTAGTGGAAGACGGATTGCTAGAGAGAGGGGTTATTGGGAGTCTGTTGGAAAGGCACTATTTGGAGAAACGACTTCTGTGCTGTGTTTGTTACTGCTTGTGTAGTGCCCTTGATCCCAGAAAGAGAGAGAGAGATATAATAAAGAGAGGTTCGCACCAGCAACATTCAGGCAGCGTCTTTATTGGGGCCTCATGGTTGAGGGTTCAGCCTGGGGCGCCCGATAAGTGGTGGCCCGTATGAGGAACCTCGAAACCCAAGAAGCCCAGGGCCCTGATAAAGGGACATTCTGTATGACAGATAAACAAAAGCATAAACACTAAGGATCTTAGCCTGTATGTTTCCAGATTCAAAAAAATGTATTTGGGAGTTGAAAATGTGACAAAAATCCCTAACTCTACACACGCTCGAGGAGTGGAAAGATGCCTGGACTAGAGGGACCCACCTTCATCAAGCTGTGCATCTGCAGATCCCTCCTGGTCAACAGTTCAGAGGAGCTTCTGATGATCACATCACCACTCTGCCCACACCCAAGGTTGCCAGCAGTCCTGTGGAAGACCATGCTAAACAGTTACAGATGGACTTCACCTGCATGATGATGTAAGGAAGCTCTGAGCCACGACACCTGTTCCATCTTTGCAAACTGTTTGCTTAGCATTCAGTTGGAAGGGCAATGGCTTGCAGGAGGTAGAAACGCTTTCTCTACTTTGAATGTAGCCCCAGGTGTTAGTATCAATCATTAAGGAGACAGAGGCACATCTGCCTTGGGTCTAATAGCAATTAACCTTCAGATTTCTTTACTAGGGAGGAGGAAAAGTCCCTGCCATGGCACTGGGGAAGACTCTGAAAACAGGTGACATATATTTTCAAAAACAAACAAATAAATAAAAATAAGAAAAGCGTACTGAATTGATGATGACCAGTCTTTCTTTCTATTCCAACTTCACTGTGTTCCATTCCTTGCCTGTCCAGGGGCACTGCAATGACTCTGGGTATTTTTGAACCACAGGGAAGTTGAGTTGATGATACATTTATTTTGAGATTCTGGAGTTTATGGTCACTTCCATGGCTTTTCAGGTCATAGGAAAGGCTCTAGCAGTACTCCTATAGCCCTTTAGGTCATGATCCTGAAAGACCCGAGATCAAGTCATAATGTGTGCATTCTATAAAGTCCAGCATACATTTGGGAAATTGAGAAGAAACAAGTTTTGAGGCACACCAAGCAACAGACCACAGAGTATAAAATAATTCAGCTCCAGTACCAAAATAATGTGAAATCAAATTAAAATACTTGTATACTGATTGCCTTCTTATCCTAAATCGGTATTCACCTTAATGTTGTACTTGCAACTTTGAATTCATTTTCTTAAAAAGGATTCCCAAAGGGTAGACCTTGCAACATGTGAATCTACTTAGATAAAGATGTTCACCCAGATGTGTGCAATATAGACTTATATTGCAAGAACATAAAAAAAAATTAGGCAATCATGTTGAAATCTTACAATTATGTTCATGGGTCATTTAAGTAGAATAATGGATTAGACAATGGAACAATGATGCATATTACGCTCAGTCAAAATACCATAATATAGTATGAAACCATTAAATACAGTGCATCAAGACTATATCAACATGGGATGAATAAGATCTCAAATAAGTACAACATGTAATATATAAAGCAGGATTTAAAAACTAGTTTCCATTGTTATAAAATAATGCAAAGGGAAACTCAAGGAGGAAATTATACCTCAGTTAACCTCTCTACATGCGTGCCTATAATTGAAATCCTAGTAGTAAAAGAAAAAAATCATTTTAACAGTATTCTTTTTCAGACTGTCTGTAAAATGTCTTTTGAAAATATATAGAAATACATAATCCACTCAGAAGTAGATTCTGGCATATATTCTGGTGATTATGACAAATTTCGAAGATCACTATATGAGTTCCCTATTGCTGCTGTAACAGATTGCAATCTTTTTGGTTAAAAGCAATACAAATTTTTGTTACATTTCTCTAGATCATAAGCCTAAATTGGCCTCATTGCCCTAGCATCAAGGTGTTGGAACTGAGTTCTTGGTGATGGCTCCAGAGGTTCATCTGTTCCCTGTTTTCTCAAGCTTCTAGAGGCTGCCTGCCTGCCTGCCTTCTCTCTTGGCTTCCTCCTGCTCCTGCATCTTCAGAGTCAACAGATTGAGGTCGTCTCCTGTTGAGTTACTCTGATTCTGACCCTTCTGTCTCCTTTTCCATGTACGAGAACTCTAGTGACTGTGTTGGGCCTGCCCAGATAATCCAGTAATCTGAAAAACACTTGTCACTCTTCTTTGCACATAATCTAATATATTCACAGGTTCTAGGGGTTAGGACATGGGTTTCTCAGGGTGAGAAGGGCATTCTGCCTCCCCCAACCACTAATAGAATTACTTTGTTCCACAATTTTGACCTTTGGTTATAAATCTGAAAATAAGTAGTATCATCCTTCCTATGTCAAGAAGTCTACATATAATCAAAGAATCTCAGGATCAATACTAACTTGAATGCAGTTGTAACCAGTGAAATGTGTTTGTCTGCTCAGAATGGCTCTCGGAAGTCTTACAATCTCACATTTCACCCCTGCAAGCTTTGGACTAATGGAGACCAAAACTCCATCGTTGCTCCCTTTGGACACAGGTGTTGGTTCAAAATCAATCATTTGGTTCACGCTAAGTCCATCAGAGCTCTTCCCTCTCCCCACCCTCAAAATTTTGTTTTTTTCTGTGAGCTTCTAGGGAAGAGCCTGGGTCAGGACAGAGTGAAAATACAACCTTCAAGGAATTCCACATTCCACCTGATGAACTATCCACCTGCTGCAGGCGAGATTAAGAGGAAACTCTTGGCAGAAACCTGCATGTTGGGCACTATTGAGTGTATTTGTGTATATATGTGTGAAGGGGTGTGTGTGTGTGTGTGTGTGTGTGTGTGTGTGTGTGTGTGTGTGACAGGAAGAGAGCAAGCGTAAAAGAGGCCAATGCAAAGTTGTTTAAATCCTTTCACTACTCATCAAAAAAGTCACTTTTGACCCTGTCTTTCTTGTTTGGGGAGCAAATAAATCCTGTTTTGAGGTTATTCCAATTGCTTTTGCCACTTCGATCTAAAATAGTCTTAACTAAAATAAATACTGTGTAATTTCTTATATATTCAATACCATAATTAATGACAAATGTATTAAAAAATGATTAAGAAACCTAGAAATTTTCAGGTCATAGTAACCAAAAAATAACTGTTGGCATGTCCCAAACTGGACTCGCTGTTAAGGGGATCTGGTTCCAGTAAAGCCTTGGCTTTTTATTACTAAGTCTTGGACCGATAGTCGGCATCGATCATGATCTCTTGAATACTTTCCAAATCCATTGCTGACAGTGAAACAACAATGGCAAATATTCTCCCTGAACATTTCCCCCAGGGTAGCCAGCCTATGGCACAGGAAGAAAGTCCCTGGATTCAACCAGAAGCTATAAGTAGCACATGTAAAGAGAGAAAAGAACAGCTACCCCAATTATTTTATAAAGTAAGTATTAGGGAGATCCTTTTGCCATCTTATACTGCCAATGCACTTAATTGTATTTAATGAATGAGAAAGTAAATGAATATAAGAAGACAAATAATTATAAGTCTAGAAGACAGGCCTGCATCACTCAGTACCATAAACATCTGACGTGGCTGGTTCCTGACCTGTTAGTCCATTCACACTGCCATCTCCTAAGGTATATGCTCTGTCATACTGCTTGATGTTTTTTTTTAATAATTTGGCTTTATCCAACACATTCCCAAGATTCATGTGTACAGTCAGTAGTCCACATGAAAGCAGTAATAACATGGCTGGGTGTTGATAAGAAACGAGATTATAGACTGTCTACTGCTGAAGTCATCTAGGAATTGCAAAACACTAATTTTAGTTCTTTATCAACATTTTAAATAAAACACCTTATTTTTACATAATAAGATGGGCATTCTTAAAAATGATTCCAAATGAAACTTGATTAGCATACAAATTAAACTTTTTTTCCTTTCTTGTTCCTATATGGCTGCTATCTCTAGAATGCCAGGTAATACTCTTAAGAGCATAAAGTCCTTCAACATTTATTAATCAAAATGGAGGTCCCTCTCCTAGGTAGACAATAAAACCTAAATCATTACAGAACAAAGGTCCTTCTCTTCTGAGAATAAGATTGAAAACTATTTTTCTCCCCTCTGCTTGCATTAATTATCCTTATAAGAAACTTCGGTGACAAATTCTTGTGACGTAGGATAAAATGATTTGAAGTTTAGTCCACTTTTTCATTCCAAAACTGAATCTTGTGAGTATTTTTAATATATCATCAAAAACTACATATAAATTAAATGTCATATCGTCTTTCTTCATATTTTTTCTATTTGGGTAATTTACTAATCTCCCTCGTAAAGTATACAGTACATAGTTAAAACTCATCCAGTTCAAAATATGTTCCTTAATAATCTGTCATGACAAGTAAAAGTCTTTTATGTAGTGGCTTCTAAATTATTATGTCACCTTTTGTTGACATCACGGGCTCCTTTTAGAATCTGGCCAAAGAAGTCAAGGAATCTCTCTTCATAAAAATATCAAAAAACACACATATTTGTATCTGTTTAACAGGCGCTTGTTGTCTGATCCATAATCGCTAGAAATGCATTGATTCCAGGTTAAGAATCCCTTATAAAGGATTACAAAAAATCCTCATTATAATACAAACTATTCTGGTCAAGGAATCATATGACAGATTAGTAAACAGAAAACTATAAAATTTGAAGGCAGATCTAAAGTTTCTGAGCAATTCAGGTCCATGGAAGGGCATTTTTATGAAACAGATATACCCTTAGCATTCATACCCAAATACGTCATAACCACACTGGAGATTTATTTAAAAATACAGATTTCTGTCTGAGATACACATATCCTGAGATGAAACAATTATTAAACCACATACCATATTATTTCATGTTTCTGTGCCTCTGGATGTGATTTTCTGTTTTGAAAATTATCTTTCCCGCTCTTCCAAGAGCAATATCTGCTCCTCAAGACTTCCATAACGAACCCTAATACATTGTTGGTGGGACTGCAAATTAGTGCAACCACTTTGAAAAACAGTATGGAGGACCCTCAAATGAGAATGGGAATGAACCTACCATATGATCCAGCAATACCACTTCTGGGTATCTACCAAAAAGAATGGAAACCAAACTATCAGACTGACACATGTATATCTATGTTTATAGCTACATAATTCACAATTGCCAAACTATGGAATCAGCCAAGATGTCCATCGACAGATGAATGGATTACAAAACTATGGGATGCGTACACAATGGAATTTTACTCAGCCATAAAGACCAAAATCATGTTATTTGCAGGGAAATGGATGCAACCGGAAAACATTATGTAAAGTGAAATTAGTCACAAAAAGTAAAAAAGCATATGTTCTCCCTAATATGCAGATGCTAGGGGGAAAATGGGGCACAAGAGGGTCTCCAGATGAAAAAGGAGAAACCCTAGATAAGCAAAGAAGTTGACTTAACTGAAGGGGATGGATGGGGGGGGGGACACCCTAATGCACATGATGTACTTTCACAAATATGTCAAAGTCAATCACTAAACTGAACTTGAGAAGGTGGGAGGGTGAGGGAGTGGGGTGGGAATTGGGGAAGGGATTAAATGAGAAATGTGTGCATATATGCCTTTATCAGCCTGTACCTAACAAAGATGTATGATTACAATGCACCAATTAATAAATAAAAAAAAAAGACTTTCCCAACCCACCCTCTAAAGTCCTCAGGCAAAGATCCCTCTTTTTGCTCCCTCTAGAGTCTAGAAGCCTTACCTCTGATAAAGGATGACTGGTGTGTGTGTGTGTGTGTGTGTGTGTGTGTGTGTGTGTGTGTGTGTGTGTATTCTCTTCTATGTTGTGCCTAGATCAACTATGATAACTGCCTTAGTTTCTTTGAGCTGCTCTTTTCAAAGATAGCATAGACGAGGTGGCTAATAAACAACAGAAATTTATTTCTCATAGTTTTGGACTCTTCTTGCTGTGTCATCATATGGTAGAAAGTTCAAGCTAGATCTGGGGCCTCTTTTATAAGGACACTAATAAAATATCTCCATCCATATGATTAAGTGTCTTCCCAATGGTCTCTTATTCTGATGCCATCAGCTTGGGAAGTAGGTTTCAATATGCAAATAGGGCAGGACAATCATTTAGATCATAGCAATGCAGATCACTCAGAACAGAAATGAGCAAGTAGGAGATTAGAAACTCACTCTCTGAACAAATGCCTGGGGGTGGAGACAGGACTGATTTTACTACAGGGATGTAATATATTGTTGAATAGTTTCTCCCTAACAAACCAGAACCACCCAGAACCTCAGAATGCCATCTTACTTGGAAATAGGGCCTTTGCCAATAATTATTTAAGGACCTGGAGATGAATCATCCTGGATTTAGGGTGGCCCCTAAATCTAATAACTAGTGTCTTTATAAAATAAACAGAGAAAGAGTTGTGGGCCAGGAGATGGGCCGCAAAGATAGCCAGGCAGGGGTAGAAGTAGGGGCTAGAGTGATGCTACCCTCAGCCAACTAGCACATCTACCCACCAGCAGTAGAAACAGAAGGAAGGATCCCTTCTAGGCATCCCCAAGAATCTCTTATAGGCAGTGGGGTGGATGGCCCCCAACCGTGCATCACAAGCCCTCAGCTGCAGCCTAGGGAGAAAGGGCGCTTTGGAGCTAGGCTCTTTCAAGAGATGACAAGCATGGGGAGAGTTTCTGGGAGAGCATCTGAGGACAAACACAAATTCCTCAAGGATATTTCCTAGCATTGATCCCGAGTAGCCTTTGGACAATGAGCAGTGATTTTCCTGCTATCCTTAAATAGGCTAATTGCTCCCCTGAGCACGGCTCCACTTCTCTGTATTATCCCATCTTATGGTGTCCGTAGAAGCCCAACCAGAAACATAGTTATGAAGCAGACAAGGCCTTAGCTAAGCAGCCAATCACATGACAGTGCTGGGCAGGGAGGAGGTCCTAGGGAGACCACTGAAATCACTTGGCCATATATTTGATGAAATCATGGAAAAAGTGCTCAAAATGGACTTACTGAGTCATGTACACAATCTTAGTTTCATTAGCAAGGCATAAATAATCCTGGAGAATGTCCCTTCTAAAACATGAGATAGTATGTATAGAAAAAAAGATAACACAGTTATCAATTAAGGGGTGGTAAAAGAATAACCAAACCGATTTTTACTATTTAATATTACCATGGTTTTTCCAGAAAAGGAATGGGTAAATTATATTCCTCCCTATTATTCTTCAATCCTAAAATTACTTATAATGAAAACTCAAAATATACTTCCAAGATGACCCCTTTTCTGGCCTCTTTTACAACTTATTTCAGCCCAATTATCTTCCATATTGAACAACAAAAAAAATTATGGTGTTGCATGTTATGCCTGTTAGAATATGCCTAAGAATATTTATTCAAGAGAACTTCTCTCTCTCCCTCCCTCTCCCTCTCCCTCTCCCCCTTTCCCTCTCCCCCTCTCCCTTTCCCCCTCCCTCTTTCTCTCTATCCTCTTTCCCCAAGCTCCACCTCTTGCCTGCCTATTCAAAAGCACACTGGGAAAAGATCCTCACAGGACAGTATATCTTTTGCAACTTTTAAACAATCCCTCAAGCCCTCTTTGCTCAGTAGGAAGCAGGGCCCAAACTAAAGTGTCCATCCTTGTGCAGGAGGACTGTGTCCCTACACAGCTCTGCAGAGCAGTGATTCTTAATAGGACTCTACAGTATAACCGCCAGGGAGCTTTTCAAACTTCTGATGCCACATAGCAGACAAATTAAGTCAAGAAAGAACCTGGCATTGTATTTTAAAGTTATTTCTTCTGAGAAATCTAAGTGTCATCCTCTCCTCTCTGAATTCTTTAAGGTGAAAGCCCCATCTGACATAGATCTCTTCTAAGAAATTGCCATCACTTGAGGCTGAAATTTGTAAAAACTATTTATTTTTTCCCGTTCATCTGGCCATCTTCCCACAGTTCTCATGTGACTCCTTTCTAACACTCAAATATTGACAAGTATGATCACTTCAGAGAGATTTCCTGACTATTGTACCTACAGTATGTCTCCAACTCCACCTCAAACACTCTATTGTATTATCTTGATTTTTTTCAATTATTTGTTTCTAGTTTCTCTTTCGAAACAGGCTAAAAACTCTGACACCGCTTACCTTGCATATGACTCTATCTTCAGCACCTATTAGGCTCCCACTATATGTGTTGAGTGAATGAATATTGATCTTATTTTCTCTATTAAATTCCATATCCTTGAGGTCACTGTATGGCCTCTATTTAAATCCTTATAACCTCTTCCAACTGCATGTAAGAGTTGACTAAGAAATTTCATATGGACTGCCTTGCTTGTCCCTCACAATATTTTAGAAGAAATAGCAGTTATAATATCACTTTTACAGATATCAAAATTGAGTGCCCAGAATGTTAAAAACAAATCAAAACTCTCCAGGGTCACTCAAACAAATAGTATGAGCACATCTGCTCTAAGATGACACCATCATGCCTGGTGGCTGTCTTTCTTTTCCTGTCCCTCAGAGGTATTTGCCCTCTTATTTGGAAACTGGTTGACTAGATAAGGCTATGGTTGCTGAGGGAAACACAATATTGACTACATGATCATGCCTCTGTCCAAACAGGAAATTAACAGCTGTGGACAATGTTTCCAGGGACATGAGGAGCTGCAATGACACAGTGACTTGGTCAAGCAACATTAGCATGTACCTGCTCTGTCACACACGCTGGTGCTCACCTCTAATACCTTCAAAATCTTATGCACTAATTAGCCTTATCCAACCACTGCAAACCCTCTGGACCACTCTCTTTATGTAATGGAGCTATCCAGAAGAATGCACTGAGACTCAAGCATGAGTTATGCCACTTGGGTTTTGCTACCGACTCTTTTTTAATTACAATAAACTACACTCAGGAGTATAAGTTCTGGGATTCTGGCTCATCACTGGCACTATAATTCAATGGTAGCATTAACCCCAGCCTTACAGCAAAGTAATCAAATGAAGCACTATGAGACACCTTTCCAGGTACCATATGCTCTATATTTTCTTGCATTTCACATTTCTGGGTACTTCAGTGATCTACTGTGCAATACAGGGCCTTGGGAAGAAAACCTGGCAAAACATATATCATCCTTGTAAAGGACTTTACACATGACCTCAAAATATTTGCTGTTTCATCCCTGGGACTATCCAAGCCCTAAATGCCTCACAACCGTACTATGCCAGACCATTTGGTATTATTTACGAGCATCCACATGGCATGAATATTTTAAACTCCAAAGAGGCTAAAATTATTTAGAAACTTAAATAGGAAGCCAAAGAATCCTGCCTTTCCTCCTTTATCCAAATAAAAGGCATCACATGAGAAATAAATATTTATGAGGAACCAAAAATCTCATCCATCTTAATTGTTATCTGCCAAATGAAAGGATGCCATATTGAAGAATATATTACTCTGCACCCAAAACAGACACTTGGTGGAAAGCAGAGACTGAGAGGATGGGTGGGTGAATCATGTGGTTCTCACAAGGAGTCAGCTCTGTCCAGCTAGTTATGCAAAACCAGAATACAAGTCTGCTGTGAAGGAGAGCCAGAAATGACAGGTGTGGCGTCCACAAGAGCAGATATGCAACCTAGGGATCCAAATGAGTCACAACACAGAGTCAAGTCACCTACTACAGAGAAGGTGAAAGGGAGAGAACGCAGATTTATGGAGCTGTGTCCAAAATCATCCGAAAGGCTTCTGCCGCCATGTTAGCCTGTGACTTGCTGGGTTCCACACTGGTTAAGGGCAGAAGTCAGACTAAAGTAGGGTCTTCTCATCCTCATAGCAGTGACCTAGTATCTCAACGAGGTGTTCCTTATGCATCTACATGTCCAATGTCTAGAAAAAGATGCCCCTTGAAATGTGAATCTGACTACTAATACAGTTGTCATTTTAATGCTTTGCTGATAATGACTTTGAAGAAAATAATTGTGGATGTGTCCTTGCTTTCTCATGTTCTGTCAGTAGATGGGCAAACATGATCTGAGGTGCAGGAAGGAGGAAGATGTTAAAATATCTGTCTTATTCATGGACAGATTTGGCTCTTAGTAATTCGCATTTCATTTGGCATTTTAGCAGTGATGACATGATGGATATTAAGCAAGGTTAACATGACATTCCTATGATGTAATTGTAATCTGAAATTAAAGGGGCATCCTTATTACTAACAACCTCATCAGACAATTATGAGAAAGAAAGATACACAAATAACTTTTTTTTCTGTCTCAAATCTATCACAACACAGAGAGGGCAGTAACGGGAGAGAGAGACAAATTTGTCCCTAGGACATCTCCAGTCACTTTCTTTTCATTATCTGTCACCAAAAGTGAATTGTGAGGAGATTCAAGATGGTGGATTAGAGGCACCAAGCACCCACGCACCTGTCTTTGAGACGGAATCAAAACAACTAGAGAACAGCTGAGCATGGAGGGAGGCGTCTGTGGGTGAGCACTCAAGTTCAATAGTGGACAGATGGCCTTGGAGAAAGCCAGAGGCTTTGGATAGTGGAACAGAGGGTGAAACAGAGTGCCCCAAGGCTGTTCACAGGGTAGTGGGGCAGAGAGTGATGGCAGAGGGGAAAGATAGATTCCAGTGAGCAATACTAACACAGGAAGCCCCACCTTGCAGAAATGCAGCCTAAACCCTGGACCTAGACCCTGGACGTGGGCTCTGCATAGGAAACTGGCTCTGGGGAAGTTCTTCATGCTTCTTGGTGTATTCTTACAGCAGCTGTAACCGGGCACCATCCTGAGAAGGTCTTGCATGAACTTGCTGCTCTTGGAGTCAAAGATCCCAGCATTATCTTGTCTCTGAGTGCCCTCAGTAATACTTACCACACTGACCCAACTGGTAGCTGCCCAGAGAGTCATTTTGGTCCCAGGGGAGAGCCTCCAGCATAAACTTTCTGAGAATTCCATGCAGTAAGAAACCGGACTGCACTGTGCAAGGCAACTGAAGATGCTTCCCCTGTTAAATTTAGCAATTCATAAAGCCAGCCGCCGGAGTCAGGGAACCAGCAATTGTACATGGTTTTGTGTGGGAGCTGAGTCTCAGAACATCAGAGTCCTAGAAGGTGAATTGTGTGGACCTGCCACCCCCTACCCCAGCACAACTCTGCTTATACTAGGTGTGTGCCCATCCCAGCTCAGAGAAATTGAGCCAGGGACTCAGCCAGGACCCAGCCCCACTTGGACTTTGGCAAGTATTTCAACTTAAAGACTAGGGAAGACAAAAGATGATAGCCCTCAACACAGCCCCAAGCAAGCATTGCTGGGGGATGCTGAAGTCCGAACCCTGGATATTTACCCTGACAGCAACAGCAGAAAGAATAAGCACAATGGTTTTAGACACAACATCTGTGAGGGACCTTGGCATAGGTCACTGCCAAATCTCATCAGACTATATATTGCTAACAAGACTGGTGGAGTAACCACAGAGGGTATAGCCTACATATTCTGCTGCCAACGCCCCACCTCCTGAAAATACCAGAAGGACACCACTCTTGCAAAACCTATAGAGAATGCAGGTCCCTCAGGTTCTGACACAGTGTGCACTGTCTCCAAATGCCCTCATCGCAGCCATAGAAGCCACATGGAAACCATGCTGCACAGTCCAACCGAAAACACACCAAGTGCTGTGTGATTTACATTTCTATTACTCTAAACCTCATTATAATGTATAATTACAATGCAGCAATGAAAGTGTATTTTTAAAAAGTCCAATTGGAGATGAACTCACCATTAGACAACAAACTGATATTACAGGGCACATCATCAAGAAAAAGCTGCTTACTAAGAAGGCTTGCATATAGAAGTTGAAGAGATATCCAGCCCCTCAAAGTGTACAAATCTCAACACAGAAACATTTAAAAAGATTTATAAACAAGGTGACTTGATAACTCCTATAGTTCATAACTATGGTAACTGACTCGAAATATACCAAATAGATGAAATGCTGGACAAAGAATTCAAAAAAATGAATTTTTAAAAGTTCAATGAATTCCAAGAAGATACAAATAAATAGTTGAGTGAATTAAAGAAGACAATGCAGGATATGAATAAACAATTATTAAAGAGATATATATTTTGAAATATTCAAACTGAAATCTTGGAAATGAAAACGTCACTAAATCAGATTTAAAACTCAATCTAAAGCTTCACCAATAGGCTAGACCGAGTGGAAGAAAAAATATCAGGAGTTGAAGATAAAGTTGATGAACCATCACATTTAAATAGTAATAAATGAAAAAAGGAATGAACAGAACATACAAGATCTTTGGGACACCAACTTAATACTGTTAAAATGACCATACTACTGAAATCAATCTATAGAGTCAATATAATCCCCACCAACTCACAAATCATGAGGATGTGAGGAAATAGGAACTCTTATATGCTGATGGTGGGAGTATAAAGTAGTACAACCATTATGGAGATCTTAGGGTGCTCCTCAAAAGACGGGGAATCTGATCTAGTTACACCACTCCTTGGGATCTTTCCAAAAGTACTAAAGTCGGTATACTAGAGCAATGGGTGCACGTCCATGTCTACAGCAGCACAATTCACAGTAGTCAAATTATGGAAGCAACTTAGGGGTCTGTCAACGGATAAATGAGTTACAAAACAGTGGTATATACATACAAGGGAAATTATTTAGTCCTAAAGAACAAAATTATGTCATTTTCCGGAAAATGGATGAAACTAGAGAATACTAAGTAAGATCAGCCAGTCTCAGAAAGTCAAAGGTTGTATGTTTTCTCTCATATGTGGGAAAAAATAGCTATCAACAAGAATTATGAATACAAAGAAAGAAATCAATAGAATAATGGAAAAGGAAAGAGGTGGGAGAGAGAAAAGGAGAATCAAGGAAAGGAAAAGTTTAAATAATGCTATGCCTATATATATATCACTGCCAATCTCACCAACATTTATGGGCATAGGAGGGGGAAGTGAGGTAGGACCTAGAAGGAAATTACCAAGTGCTATGTGTATGTATGTTTGAATCACATTGAACTTCACTATGATTTATAATTACAATGCACCAATAACATTATATTAAAAATGCAAATGACATTTTCCACATAACTAGAAAAAACAATCCTATAATTAATATGGAAGCCCAAAAGACTACAAATAGCTAACTCTACCCAGAGAAAAAGAGTAATGCTGGAGGCATCACAATACTTGATTTCAAAACATACTACAGAACCACAGTAACAGAAACAGCATGATCTTGGAATATAAACAGACCTATAGACCAACAGAACTGCACAGAGGACCCAGAAATAAATCGACACATCTTTAGCCCTCTGATACTCAATAAGGATGCCAAAAACAAACATTGGAGAGAAAAAAAAATTCCTAAACAAATGTTCAACATATGCTGGGAATACTGAATATCCACAAGTAGAAGATTGAAACTAGACCCCTATTCAAAAATCCACTCACAATGGATGAATGACTTTAATGTAAAGCTTTCTGTTCTGTAGATAACTAGAGAGCTTCCTATGACATCATTTCTGCCCATAGTCTTCCCTGTACCCAGAATGGCTCTTTCTAAGTCATTACTAACACTACTTGTCTCTGTGGGCTCAATGCTAGGTTCACTCATTTCCATAAAGCCATATTTTCAGCCCATTGCAAGTAATCTCTTCCTCCTCCGACTCTCCTAACCTCAATCCTCTCAATCCTCTAATGCTTCCCCACATGTATCACCAATGGTTGTTAACACAGGGGTCAGCACACAGTCTCTGTAAAAGGTTAAGGTTAAATGGGAAATAGTTCAGGTGCTGTTGCCAAAATAGCTAGAAAGCAGATGCATGTAAACAAGTAACATAGCCCTGTTCCAATAAAACTTCATTTACAGAAATAGAGTGTGGGTCTAATGGTTGGAGTTTCCGGACACCCTGGCTGAGCACAGGAGTAACTAGTAGAATCATCAATAAATGTTATATTTATCAGATCAGAATTCATGAAAATACAATACATACATTGTCTATGCTATACTATGAGTATACTGAATTTCTGAATTCAATTTGCAAATATAGCACAATGACTGGGCTATTAATTTTTATTAACATCTTGTGTATCCAAGAGGAGAATCATAGGGTTCTGACCAGCTATATGACCCTGAAGCTTCAACAAAGGGATGGCACTCTGCCTCATTGATTTTCTATTAAAAATAACATCTGCCAAGACTATGTTTCCATGAAAATTATAGCCGATAAACAGATGAGATTGTTACCCATTCAAAGTATACTGCTTGTCTGTTTATATTAAATAAAATCAGGCAAATAACTTCTAGAGATACATACTATATGCTCCACTGAGATTTTAATGTTTTAATAGAAATAAATATATAATTGTAGTAACAAAATTGTCATAGTTGCCACACGTTTTATTTTTAGCATGCTTAAAGAAATCAGGATTGAATTCCTGTCCAATCTTCTATTTTCGTTTCAAATAGATTTTGACAATATTTGTTGCAGCCTTTGCTAGGAAGTTTTCTTGGCCAAAGGATTTCACTGGTTTTCAATTTACCACATAAAAATGATGCAAAATGTAATAAAAATTGTCTGTGTATTTGGATTGATTTCTACCTTTGATACAAAATAGTCTGCTGCCATAGATAAAAAATTTAAACAAGATTGTTGCCTGGAACACATACAAAAAAAATATTCATTCTGTCTTACTTGGTAGAGATACAATTTTATGGACTATGGTTTAGAAAAATCTTGGTAATTAAACATATTATGTATGTTGTTTCCATTTAAATATTGTATACCATCTTTTAAAACTACTCAAAATTATTGAACTGAGCCCCTGAATTCTCCTTTTCTCCCTCTTCTATGAAATACAAAGATAGAAAGAAGAAATGCAAGATAAAGCAAAGGAAGAGAAATAAAGAATATAAGTAATTATCCACTGGAAAGGGGAGTCCCGGAATAACCATCTTTCATAAGATCGTCTTCTCTACTTGACATGACTTTTTCCCCTTCTTCTTTACTCATTTTCTTTAATGTATGCATGATATGCCTTTTAGTTTAATAAATGATGCTTCATTATATGGACTGGGGGATTCAATAGTGGATTTAATCAGAACCTTTAAGTAGACCACCAGTTCTGGGCACCTGCACCTTTGTCCATCTTCGTGAGAACATACAATTCCAACAGAGAAATTCAAGCATGTCATGAAGACACAGAGAAAGGATGCTAAAGACACCCTCTTTTGTTCTTTTTGGATGTTTTACCTCAATGTACTATTCTTATTGAAGTCATAATAAATGGAGAATAATAATAACCCTTCTGAGGTTTTGTGTGCAGGATGCACACACAGTTTAAGGTATTCTAACAAGTTTTTGGGGGGTAAAAGAAGAAAGCTATTGAGAAGCAGGCCCTCATCTTCCTAGATACCACATTAGCTTTATGGACCACTGGATGGTAACACAGCACATACAAGCCCCCACAGGAAGCACCATACATTCAAATTGTGTTCAAAGATGCATGGACATCTCGCTGGGGGTCCACAGACTGATTTCTTAACATTAAATGTCTGGACCCTACTATGACAGGATCCCATACTGGCTCCGGACGCAACTCACTGGTTTATATTTGTCCCTGTTTGGTGCAGAAATATTCCTCCTGGGTAAGAAAGGGCAAAGAAGATATTTTTTTTTTCCCCAGGGCCATTTCTTCATCATCTGCGTTTGAAAGGCTGTAACTTAGTGTGTGACTGCTCCAGGGTTTCAACCACTTGCAGACGTCACGGATTAACCTACCTGGACACCCCAGAAGAATAAAGCTGAGCCTCTTGCTGAGTCAAAGTGCGACTTGGAAGATCACACCGGGGTTTCCCTGTCACTTGGCCACCCAGGACATTCCTGCTGCCGCTCACTTGCAACCAGACGGTTAATTAGTCCACAGAGGATTTTTAAAATATAATCAAAATCACAATGTGTGGTATGGTATTTAATTGAAAGTGTTTGGAAGACTTCCAATATGATAACTTTCTCTCTGTTCCAAATAAATAGCTTCTCTGTCAAGATGAATAAGAAAAGTAATGATTCAGTGGTTTAAAACCACACAGGGTGAGAAAGACACAGGTTAAAAAAAAAAAAACAAAAAAAAACCCAAGTATGCATCATGGAATATACTCTAATAGATAATTCAAAAATGTGAAAATGTGGTTCCCAATAAAAAGGGAGCAATAAGTTATGACTTTGATTAATAAATGTGCAGATTGTGAGAATTTGGCATGCTATTATTCTTTGGAAGCATGGTAAAGAAATTAGAAAAAAACTTCCTTAATTAATTTGTTAATTAAAGCATACTAATTGATAAAACTCAGGTCATGGTTTCTATTTTCTAAAATACATTTAAATAATATTAAATAACATTTAATATTAAATAATATTTTGATATTTGAAATTAAATAATATTTGAAATTGAATTTAATATTAAATAACATTTTAATATTAAATAACTAGCCTCAATGTACCATTATTCCTCCATTTCATACCTTCCCATAGAGATGTGTATGGTTATGTATGTCTAAGGACTTAAAACATACACAATATTTAAGAACAAGCCTGATTTAAAAGAAAAAAAAAAGGCACAAAGGATGAGCAAATGAGACTGAGATACCAAGCAAACGATGACTTAGACACAAGGACAAATGAAAACCAAAGAAAGCAAATACTGCAAATGCAACCTTATGAATAATAATGCCTGGTGATAAATCACTTACTTTGGTGATTACAGAAGTCGATGTGAGAAATTTAATAAATGTCAAAAGTTTATAGCACAAAGAGCAAAATACATGGAGAAGAGCTGATTATCTAAACTGCCACTACTGATGGGTGAAGACAATATTTCTTATGCTCCTAGTAAGAGGTCATACTGGTGCAACTTTTCTAGAAAATATAAATTATTTGGGAATTTTTTATTCCAAAGATTTCTCCCATTTTAAAAGTTTAGATCCATGCAGTCAGTGTCCACAAATTGATGCTAAGGATTTATGAGTATAGCCTGGTATAAGAATATATGTTCTGGTATTAATAAAATAAAAGACAATGCAGATTTCTAAGATAAGAGGATTGGTTAAAATATTTTGCTCACTACTTTGCAGCATTGTATTTGCAACAGAAAATACATATATATTATATTATATTATATTATATTATATTATATTATATTATATTATATTATATTATATTATTTGGCAGATTGGCATGATAAAAGAACCAGCATGTTATCTCAAAGATACCTCTGAAGTCAGAAAGCCTGTATTGACATTTTTCTATCAAAATTTGCATCTCTGGAACTTACTATGTAAGATAGAAAACTGTTCATCAAAGGATAATAATCATCTTTCTTACTACTTCATTATGTTTTGTGGAAATTAAAAATAAAATTTTAGTCATTGAATAAATCCATACAACTACTGTTTTAGAATAGAATAAATACTTCATCTGTAAAATACATATATGCTTATATTTATTTTGATACTAACAATATATACATATAGTTACTTAAATTTATATGCAATTTTTGTTGTGTTTTGTTTCCTGTTCCTTTTCTTTGGTTTAGCTACATTCTCTAAATTTTCTATGTGGAAAAGAGTATCAATCAGGAGTTCTGCTGCAATAACGAATAGCCCCCCCAAATCTCAGTTATGTAAAAGAGCAAAATTTTCTTCCTTATTCACATTGCATACCCTTGGAAGGTCAGCCGAAATTTCTGAGATTTCTAATAATGGTCCTCATCCAAGACCCAGACTAAAGGACCAGCAACTTTCCCCAACACTGCAAATCCTCAGGCCAGAGGGAGAGAAGGGATAGTAAATTCTCTCCTGCTCACCAAAGCTTCTCCTCAGAAATGACAATACTTTAGCTAGTGTTTCTTGGCCAAACTCAAGAACTACGCTCAGCAGAACCTCAATAATAATAAGCATGTATTTTTAAGTCTAGAAGCATTTAAAATGAATGGGAGTCTATCATAAGTTATTGTTAGTTTTTCAGCAGATCATTGATAGGAGAATTGAGAATATGATTTCCCCACTTGTATTCCCAGCAGCAGAAATTATGACAGATGACTTTATATCTACACTGACCATAGATTTAACTGACCATCTAAATAAATGGAATCATATATAGAGGTAACAAGAAACAGAAACCAAGGAATCAGATGACTAATAAAGAATCTGAGAGATCATCGGGGTGATTTTCCTACCTTCCAGACACAATGATCCCACTTAGTCATCCCCAGCAAAAGCAAGTAATCTAATTTAATTTCCAGTGGCAAAATGCCTTGACCTGGCTCCTGCAGAACAGGAGAACATTCTACCAGGAGGGTTTTGTTTATTTATTTATTTTTTCTTTTTTTGGCCCCAGCTGGCGAGTTGATGAGGTTCTCAGGCTAGAGAACTGATGGGCCTTGTAATTACTTTCTTCACTCATGTAACCACAGCTGCCGTGCTGATTCAAAAATTGCAAAAACTAATCCTTTAAAAGTTTTCATATTAGATGCTTGCTTCAAAACACCCAGTGCCAATGAATTTGAGACAGCTCTATAAGAATGCAAAGGTCCCTGACCATTGGTCCGAGTACTAGACCAGCTGTCATAAATCCTTCGTTTTCATTCTCAAAAACTCCTGTTTTGTTGTGGTTCCCTGGGAGATCACTTCTGTCTGCCATGCTGCCAGTCCTCTGTCAGGAAACTAATGAAGCTTATTACTTACTTCTAAGGTACTACTAAGGGCTTCAGTGAATTCGATATCTCTTAAAAACAGTAATTCTATCCATGTATTCAACATCTTTTTAGTAAAACACATATTAATACATTACATAAAAGATAGGTGAACAGTGGCTCTTGAGAAATATTGAAAAGTAATAAGTGTTTGAAGAACAAACCTAGCCAGAGTTTATTAAAGATAACTATGCACAAGTCCACACGAACTTTCTTGTATTTTTTTCTATATATTCTAAAGTAGAGACTCAACTGAAAAAAAAATCCAGCTGGTACATACACATACTTAAAGTCATTTTCTACATTTGAGAGATTATTGCATGTGCTTTTCTCATTTCTCCAGTATATAATTTGTTATTTTAACCTTAAAATATAAAAAAACATGTGTAATTTTTTTTGCGTGTGTGGTACTGGGGATGGAACCCAGGGGCATTCTACCTCTGAGCTACACCTCTAGCCCTATTTTTTTATTCTTTATTTGGAAACAGGATCTCACTAAGTTGCGGAGGGCCTCACTAAGTAGCTGAGGCTGGCTGCGAACCCATATCCTCTGGTCTCAGCCTCCCAAGTACTGGGATTACAAGCCTGCGCCACCACGCATGTCTTATAAATTTTATTCTAGTATTTTGGTTTGAAATAATAAGCCCATATACCTATGGGTTTCTATTTCTCTTACTTCAACTAGTGACATAACCATTTGAGATTTTAATACTTTCACAAAATTCTAGTCACTTAATTTACATGATGTGTTTTTAAGATATCAGAAATCTTTGTGCTTCCTATATCACTTTGATATAATAGGAAAAATCACTACACATTAACCTTTCTAAAGTAAATACATCTGGAAAAAGATTCTCATGACCAAAATCTCTTTTGAGAAAAAGTTCTTTTTCTTTCCCTCCCAAGGTTATCAATCTAGAATAGAATTGTCCCTTAAAGTATCATAATACAGTTCTAAAAAGATAAACTGATTTATTTTAATAAAAAGAAATACTGATCACCCTCTTTCTGTCCATTCTTTTTCACATAGCTGGGCACCAAGAGAGAGAATTCTTTGTATATGTTAAATAATAATGTCAAATCTTTTTATTTTCATCTGTAGCTCCTAAGTGTGGATGAATAACAGGAGACTGAGGGGTGCTGATTTTTAATCTTTGACACTTTAAAAGCATGGCAGGTTTACTTAGCACCATCTGACAATGTCAATAGAGTGGGTGAAGCAGTGGTTCTTGTCTAGGTTACGGGAGAAATAAGGGGGCTAGCCAGAAGTACTTCTGAAATAGAAATTCTTTTACCCATCTCCTACTATCCTATTTATAATCCTTAGAGAAAAATATTGGACATGAGAAAATACTTGTGAAATAAAAAATCTTGGAGACTCTGGAGAGTTTTCTATAGAAAGAAAACTATCAGTAATAAAAAGAAAACCACAGGTAATGACAAGACTATGAAGAAATCAAAACTGTCATACTCTGCTGATGGGAAGGCAAACTGTTGCAGTCACTTTAAAGACAGCCTTGCAATACCTCAAAAAGCTAAACATAAAGCCAGGTGTGATGGTGAAGCATGCCTATAACCCCATTATCTTGGAGGCTGAGAAAGAAGGAACACAAGTTCGAGACCAGCCTCAGCAACCTAGCTATATCCTGTTTCAAAATTAAAAATTATAAAGGACTGGAGGTGTAGCTCAGAGGTAGAGCACTCCTGGGTTCAATCCCTAGTAAAACACACACACACACACACACACACACACACACACACACACACACACACGAGCTATGCATGGTAGTACAACCCTATAATCCCAGTACTTGTGAGGCTGAGACAGGAGGATCACAGTTTCCAGAAGAGCCGCGGCGACCTATCTAGTTCCTGGTACAAGTTAAAAATTATAAAGAGCTAGAGGTGTAGCTTACAGGTAGAGTACTCCCTGGGTTCAATCCCTAGTAAAACACACACACACACACACACACACACACACACACACACACACACACACACACAGACAAACATGGGCTGTGTATGGTAGTGCATTCCTATAATTCTAGTACTTGGAACACTGAGACAGGAGGATTCCAGGTTCCAGGCCAGCTTCAGCAATTTAGCCAGACCAGATTTCAAAATATAAAAGATGTTAAGCATGATGAGGAAAGCCCGTAAAGCCAGTACTTGGGAGGCTGAGATAAGAGGACTATTGGCTTCAGAAAGTTAGCAAGAGCCTGTTTCAATATAAAAAATTAAATAGAGGATGGAGGTATACTTCAGACGCAGAATGCATCTAGGTTCAGTACCAAAAAAAAAAAAAAAGACTCAACAATTCCACTCATAGGTATGCACTCCCCCAAACTGAAACACATACCCACAAAAAACTTTTACATGAATGTACACAGTAGCATTATTTATAATGACCAAAGAGTATAAATCAACAAATTGTCCAAATGTCCATTAATTGATGAATGGATAAACAACTATGGTATGTCCACACAGTGGAGTAGTACGTGGCCTTAAAGAGAAATGAAGTATTGATAAATGTAGTAACATTGATAGGCCTTGAAAACAGTATGCTAAGTAAAAAAGACTATATATTTGTGATTCCATTTATATGAAATATCTAGAATAGAGAAATCCAATCAACAGAAAGTTCTTTAATGGTGTCTAGTGGTTGAGGACAGGAGACTAGAGAGTGCCTGCTTTGGGGTATGTCATCCAGCTTTGGTGGATGATGAAATTATCCAGAATTAATGGTGATGGTTGCATGACTCTGTGACTATATTTAGAACACTGAGTTGTACTTTAAAAGGATAAATTGTTTGCTATGTAAATTACCTTATAAAAAAGTACATTTTTAAAAGAAAAAATCCACCAGAAAATTAAATTCTGATCTAGCATTCAAATAAAGGAAGTCTTTTATTCTCTCATCTCATTGTTAAACAAAATGTATAATAACTTCAATTTGCCAGTTCCTCTGGGAGCACATTTCATATTAACTTTGTTATTTCTTACGTGAGAAGTGAATTTGTATTTCTTATTTTGCTAAGTCAGAAAGAATGGAACCATTGTTCCTCTAGATGGACTTTCCTTCTCCTGGAATTTGTCGTAGGAAGAGCTCACCTGAGGCCGTGTCTCCTAAAGCAGCAGCCTATATTCATCGCTATCTTTATAGGGCGCTGTTTTCAAAAGCCAACGATCTCCCCAAAGTAACAGTATTGGGTTTCCTGAATGTCAGTGGGCAATTAGATGATTTCATTCAAAAGCTTTAAGTAAACTTCCAAAAAGCTCTAAAAATTGTAGCACTGAAGTGAATGGAACAGAAATGAAATAGATCAGAGCTCAAAGCTACAGTAGAGTGATTGTGTGTGTGTGTGTGTGTGTGTGTGTGTGTGTGTGTGTGTGTGTGGTCTTTCTCCAATGTCCTTTCACTGGTTTGAGATTGCACTTATTGTCAGTTTTGAAAAAACTAAGCTTTCCTCATTCAGGATCTCAGCTATCTTTTAAACAAGACACATGTGAACTGATTGCCTTTGAAGTGTATGATTAAGAAGCAGTGGCGAGCCCACCCCCCAAGACCACACTCATCCCTCCAGGAGAAGAACAGATCCGAGGCGAGCCCCCTGGACCACACTCACCCCTCCCGGAGCAGGGCAGATCCGAGCTTCCCCGGCACTTCTGGATGCTCTCCTCAGCCGACAGTGGGCAGGAACGAGGGTGCTCACACTTCTTCCCATACCAGCCTGCTTTGCAGTCACATCTTCCACAATTACACTGCCCATGACCTTGACAATGACAGTAGAAAAAAAAAGTACATGAAGATAACGAAGCCAGAATTACTCTTCAGCTTTCATTCAAACAGCAAATGTAAAAAGAAAAAAAAAAAATCAGGATCTTAACACAATATATAAAAGATTATAGCAACAGCATACTTTTCTTAAATTATTAAATGATTTACATTAATTGATCATGAGGGGTAAAGAAAAGCAGCTTCAGCTAACGTAAACAATTTAATAGGGCTCTAAATTGGAATCTATTAAATTCAAGATAAATGTGATTGTATTGGTCTGATGGGACCTTAAAGAGGAGGGATATTTGATGGATTCATCAATTAATTTGTGTGGAGGAAAATAGGAAGTAGAAAACAACTTATTTCTGAAGTGGAATTTTTTTCCCTTTCTAATGAATCATTCAACTGACCTTTATTTGTGGAGGTCCGGAAACCACAGAAAAATTGGGGGAAACAAACTGAAAAAAGACAATAAATCCAAGCTACACCCCCAGTCCTTTTTATTTTATTTGAAACAGGACCTTGGTGGGTTGCTGAAGCTGACCTTGAACCTGCAATCCTCTCTCTCAGCCTCCCAAGTACTGGGGCCCAGTCGTGCACCACCACGCCCAGGTCAACATGATGTTTTGATATACATCTTCAGGCTATGAAACAATCACCACACTCAGGCTAGTTACACATCTCTAACCTCATGCAGTTAATTTGTGTGTGTGTGAAAATGCTCAAGATCTGCTCTCCGCACAAAGTTCAAGGATACCTATGCTATTATCAATTATGCTCATGTCGCAAATTAATTAGGAGTCTCAAAAATATTTATGTTATAACTTTGAAAGTGTGCACGCTTTGGTCAACATCTCCTTATTTTCTCTTTTACCCCTGGTAACCTCTCCCCCCTCTACTCTCTAAGAGAGAAACTCATTTTTAGATTCCCATACACCTATAAGTGAGATCATACAGTACTTGGTTTTCTGAGACTGACTTATTTCATTTGGCATGTCCACCAGGTTCATCCATGTCTTAGCAAATGACAGGGGTTCCTTCTTATGAGGGATGAATAGTATTGTGTCTACATGTAACATTTTCTTTATCTGTTCATCCATTGATAGTTACTTAAGTTGTTTCTCCATCTTAGCTTTTGTCAGAAATGCTGCAATGTGCATAGGCATGCAGATGTCTCTTTGAGATACTGATTTTATTTCCTTTGGACAAGAGTATTTTTATTTTTTTAGGAACTTCCATAATGTTTTCTATATGGTTATACCAATTTACATTCTCCCCCAAAATGTATAAGGATTCCCCTTTATCCACATTTTGCAAAAACTTACCTTAATTTTTTAAAAACAGTAGTTCTAATAGGTGTGAGGTAATATTTCATTGTGGTTTTAATTTGCATTTCCCTGATGATTAATATTATTGAATACTTTTTATATACCTGTTAGCCTCTTCTTTGGAAAAAAATGTCTGTGCAAGACTTCTGCTGTTTTTTTTTTTTTTTTTTAAATTAGATTATTCAATTTTTTTTCTGTTGAATTAGTTCTTTTTATATTTTGGATGAAAATCCCTTATTGGATATATGGCTTAAAATATTTTCTCCCATTCTATAGGTTGCATTTTCACTTTGTTGATTGTTTCCTTTGCTGTTGCAGAAACTTTTTAATTTCACATGGTCCTGCTTCTTTTGCTTTTGCTGTGTGTGCTTCTGCTGTTGTATCCAAAAGTCACTGCCAAGATCAGTGTCATGGAGCATGTTTCTCCTACGTTTCCTTGAGGAGTCTTACAGTTTTGGAACTGAGCTTAAATCTTCAGCCCATTTTCAGTTGACTTTTGTGTATATAGTAAGATAAGAATCCAACTTCATATATATATATTTTTACACATAGATATCCAGTTTTCCCGATATAATTTTTTAAACAAATGACCCCTTTCCAATTGAGTACCCTTAATGCCACTGCTGAAGATTAGTTGACCTTTTATACACGGAGTTATTCCTGGACTTGCTCTTCTGTTCCATTATCCCATGTTTGTTTTTATGCTAGTAATGTAATGCTTCAATACTATAGTTTTATAATATAATTTGGTCTATAATGTGGCTCCATACAAATTCTAAGATTTTTTTTCCAATGGAGAATGCCATAAGAATTTTGATAGGGATTTATTTGAATCCAGAGATCATGGCAGAGAGGGAAAAATACTTTGAAAATACTGATTTTTCTGATCTATAAACATGGGCTATTGCCCCATTTATTTATTCATTCAATTTCTTTGATTGAATTTTTATAATTTTCAGTGCACATACATTTTACCTCCTTACTTAATGTATTCCTAAGTATTACATA
Source organism: Graphiurus murinus (assembly GCA_004027655.1). Classification (NCBI taxonomy): domain Eukaryota; kingdom Metazoa; phylum Chordata; class Mammalia; order Rodentia; family Gliridae; genus Graphiurus; species Graphiurus murinus. The sequence continues at coordinate 151,326 of PVLC010000097.1, forward strand.
TATTTTTACAGTATTTAAAATAAGATTGTTTTCTTAATTTAAAACAAGATCTGATCTGGAGTCTCTTTCATTTGCCATTTACTAAGCCTTATATATTTAGTCTAGAAACCCTTAGCCTGAAACCAGTAACCTATTTGGAGTTCATGGTCCTTAAAGGTCAACTTTGTATACACAAAAGAAGTAAGAAAATATATCATATATCCTGACACACAGACACAGTTTGTAAAGAACTGTAATGAACAGTACTATGTTGTAGCAAGAAAACAACCAATTTTATCAATTAATGGGTTCACCTCCTGGTTCTGTTACCTACAGTAAAGCTAGTCACATGACAACCTCTTTGATATTTAATTTCTTTATTTTTAAGCAAGAAAATAATATACAACCTATCCATATTTAGTGAGAAATTTCTAGACACATACAACCAACGTAAATTGAACCAAGAGGGAGAAAATTGAAACAAATTAATAACATGCAAAAAGAATGAAAGAGCAATAAAAAAATTCCACCAAAGAAAAGTCCAGGTCCAGACAGATTCCCAGCTGAATTCTGCAAGAACTTTACAGAAAAGCTAAGTGCAATGCTTCTCAAATTATTCCATAAAATAGAAAAAAATGAAGTACTTCTAAACTCAATCTATGAAGTTAGTGTTGCCTTAATGCCAAAATACTGAAAAAAAGGAAATTAGAGATCAATATCCTTCATGAACATAAATGCAAAAGTTCTTAATAAAACACTAGCAATTCACATTCAAAACCACATCAAGAAAATTGGACACAATGGTCAACTTGGTTGTATTCCAGGAAGGCAAGCCTGATTCAATATTTCTAAGTCAATAAATGTAATTCACCACACAAATAGAATTAGGGACAAAAAAATCACATGATCATCTCAACAGATTCTAAAAAAGCATTTGAAAAAATCCAAAACCCATTATTGACAAAAACATTGCAGAAATTAAGGATAGAAGACATTTATGACAATATTATAAAAGGAGTATGTGGGGTAAACCCAAAACCAGTGTCATACTGAATAGGAAAAAATGAAATCATTCCCTTTATCATCAGGAAAAGATAAGGATGTCTAGTGTCACCACTCCTTTTCAATATAATACTTGAAATTCCAGCCAGAGCAATTAGAAAATTAAAGGAATACGAATAGGGAGAGAAAACCAGAAATTACCTGTTTGCAAATAACATGATCCTATATTTAGAATACCCAAAAAACTTAACCATAAGACTTCTAGAGCTGTTAAACAGACTCAGCCAAGAAGCTAGATATAAAATCAACCTACAAAATTCATTAGACAAAATAATTAGAAATAAATCTAACCAAAGATCTAAAAGACCTTTGTAATTAAAATTATAAAATGCTGAAGAAAGAAACTGAAGATCTTAGAAGATGGAAAGACCTCCCATGCTCTTGGATGAGTAGAATAAGTATTATCAAAATGGCCATCCTACCAAAAACAATATGCAGATTCATTTCAATCCTTATTAAAATACCAATGTCATTCTTCACAGAACTAGAAAAATCAGCCAAAAAACTCATATAGAAAAACAAAAGACTCAGAATAGCCAAAATAATTTTTAGCAATGAGAAGTACACTATATATCTTAAAATCCCATATAACAATGAACTACTGTTATTTTTATTCATTTGAGCCCACGCATGTAACCAAGTAGAGGAAAGCATAATTTTAACTGAGCTCTTCTCAACTCTTAATAAACATCCAGATATTCATCATTGTACATGTAGAACAATGTAGAATTCTATAATTTTTGGAAAAATGCGTGAAGAAATTTAAATAAAGTGTATTTACACTTTTTAAAAGTATTATCAGCCTGGTGTGTTATCTCATTCCTGTAATCCCAGTACCTGGGAGGCTCAGACAGGAGGATAGCAGGTTTGAGGCCAGTCTCAGCAACTAAGCAAGACTCTCAGAAACTTAGTGAGACCCTATTTCATAATACAGAGATAGATCTTGGTGCACGTGCACCAGGGCTGTCAGCTTCTGAGACCTGCTGGCTCTTAGACCCACTCCAGCAAAGAAGAGGAGAGACTCTTGCCAAGCCAGTGATTGCAGAAAACCATTTGCAAAAGCAATCACATTCTTCTCTCCATGTTTGAATACCTCAAGACCATGACTCTCTAGACTTCCTGTTAACACCACCCACGAACTCCTGAAGCTGCAGCTGAACTTGGACAGAGAAACAAGAAGAACTTCCTGTAAGGACCCCAATAGCTACATCCAACCTCATCAAGACCACTATGAATCTATACACCAACCAGTCAAATTACCCAGCGAACTCCGGTAGTTACAGATCAACTTGTCCCTTCCTGCAGGGACCTGAGCAGTACTCATCAAGACAATGAGTTTACAAACTGTCCCAACAGGAGCCTGAACTGCTCCAGGGACTTGCATAGCAATGAACAGACCAAAGGGGTCTGTGAGTTTGCAAATCCTTCCTGTGAAGGCGGGGGTGGGGAATACAGCTAGACACAGCAGAAACAAGAATTAGCACACAGTTTCTAGGAACACTCAGACAGGTGAGACCTTGGGTTAGCAGTTCCCCCTTCCCCTTCAAGGCCTCCAGCAATCACCATAGTACTGCTAGCAGTAGTGTCTGTAGGTGAAATAACTCAGTCAACTGTACTGCAGGCTTAGAAGGCTATAAACTTGCACATGGCAGTGTTTGGCCACCAAAAGCACCAAGGCTGGAAGCCAACAAGTACTCATGTGATTGGTGTTTCCCAGAGCAGCAGCGGTGTCCCTGGGGATAAAACAACTGACACACCCAAACCCCAGGCTCAGAAGGATACAGTCTCTCCCTGCTAGATATTGGGCCCTGAAAGCAGGGAGGCCAGGGGATATCGGGTGGTCCTGTGATCACAGCTACAGGTTGGGGACACAACACTCTCCACCAGCAGGACTTGTGCTTGAAAATCATGCATGCCAGTGACTGACAGGGCTCCACTTGATCACAACCAGCAGATCAGAGGTGGTATCCCTGGGCCATCAAAGCTCATCTAGCCAGGACACAAGCTCAGAACACAGCAATTTCTGGTCCTGCTGAGGTTATTCCCAGGGACCACGGAGGCTAGACGTTAGCACTCTGCAGGGCTTCAGGGGTTTACAACCACTGGAGCAGCAGTAGTGTCTGAGGATTATTAAATCTCAACCAGGAGGTTGCAGGCTCTGAATAAAATATAATAGTCTCTGGAACTGCTGAATTTGGACCTGAAGAGTGCAGTTGCCTGCAGTCAATCAGATACTTCTGTTTGCCCTCACTGACTAAGAATTATATCTTGTTAAAGAAGTTCTGGGAAACAAACTCAAAAGTTTCATTGAGGCAAATATTTCTCCAGTATAGGCCATTTTTAAAATGGATAGTAGACACAGGACTCTCACACAAAGAGGAAGAGGATGCCAAGACAACAGATATACAAACCTGAGAATTCTGAAAACATGAGAATGAAGAACAATGAGAAAACAATAAACTCCCACAATGCAACATGGGAGATCACCAATACTGAGCTGCAGAAAATGCCAGAAGGAGAATACAGAATTTTGATTTTTCAATATGATCAAAGGCCTCAGAAATGAAATCAGAGAAAGTGTACAGAAAATGAAAGAACATATGAATAGAGAAATTGAGGCCCTAAATAAGAACCAAAAAGAGGCTTTGAGCCCAATTAAGGAGTCAATAAATGAATTAAAGACTTCAATAGAAACCACCTCTGGTAGACTAGAGTACTTGGAACATAGAGTCTCACTCTTGGAAGTCAGCTTACTGAAAACTGACCACATAGTTAACACTATAGAGAAGACAATATGACAACAAAACTAGAACATCCAAGAAACATAGGAGAATAGAAAATGACCTAACTTACAGATAATAGGAAATGAAGAATGTCTAGAAAAGCATTAGAAACCTCTTCAGAGAAATAAAGAATTTCCCAAAACATAGAAAAAGAGCTAGACATCCATGTACAGGAGATATTCAGAACAACAATAGGACAAGATAAAAGAACTTCTCCACACACATATAATAATCAAAATGACTTACCTAGAGGCCAAGGAAAGTATCTTAAATGTATCAAGAACAAAAAAACAAGTGACATTCAGGAACAAACATAAGAATTACTCAAAACTTTTTAATTCAAGTCATGAAAGCCAAGAGGGGCTGGTCTGATGTACCTTAAACCCTGAAAGAAACAACTTCCAACCAAGACTCTATATCTAGCAAAAATATAATTCAAAATTGACAGAGAAGTAAAAGTCTTCCAAGACAAGTGAAAACTAAAAGAAGTCAAGATTACCAAGCTGGCACTAGAGAAAATGCTTAAAGAAACAAAACACAAAGAAGAAAAGAAAGAAGTATATGCCAGAACCAGATAAGGGGTGACTTCACCAGATGGCAACTATGTCAAGGGGAAATAAATAATCAAACAGAAAATATAACCATATCAAACAGAAAATATGACTCAGAATGACAAGGAACAAAAAATTTCTCAATAATATCATTGAACGTCAAAGGTCTAAATTCCCCAATTAAAAGGCATAGACTGACAATGTGCATTTAAAAAACATAATCCAACTATATGCTACTTGCAAGAAACTCACCTTACAGGCAAAGATATCCATAGGCTATAGGTGAAATGATGGAACAATATAGACCATGCAAGTGGAGACTAAAAATAAGCAGGGGTAGCAACACTCATATCTGACAAAGCAGACTTTAAGTTAAAACTTATCAGAAGAGACAAAGTGGGTTACTTCTTACTAATACAAGGAAAAATCCAGCAAGAAGATGTAATATTAACATTTATGCCCCAAATGTACTGTACGTGCGTTCACTTTTATAAAACAAACTCTTTGGGACATTAGGTTTCAAATAGATCCAAATAAAATATTGGGAGAGTTCAACACACTGCTCACATCAGTAGATCTATCTTCCAGGCAAAAGATGAACAAAGTCTCTTCATAAATAAAGAACACAATAAAAGAAATGGGCCTAATAGACAGATACATAATATTCCAGACAACAATAGGTGAATACACATTCTTCTCAGCTGCTCATGGAACCTTCTCCAAGCAAATTCAAAAACTAATATAATTCCTTGCACCTCTTCAGATCATAATGGAATAAAAGTTGAAATTAGCAACCCTAAAACCAAAAGAAATAACAAAAATACATGGAGACTGAATGATATGCTTTTGAATGATGACTGGATCATAGAAAAATAAGAAACATAAAAAAATCCTAGAATTAAATTAACATAGAGATACAACATGCAAAAATCTATGGGACAATTTGAAAGTGGTATTTAGAGGAAAATTTATAGCGCTGAGTGCCCATATAAGAAAAATAGAAAGCCACCAAATTAACAACCTAATTGAACACCACAATGACCTTGAAAAACAAGAATAGACTAATGCCAAAGCCAGTAGAAGGCACAGGATAATTAAAATCAGAGCAGAAATAAATGAAATAGAGAACAACAACAACACTATAAACGATCAACAAAACAAAAAGCTGGTTCTTTGAAAAGATTAAGAAGATTGTTAAACTCTTAGCCAACCTCACAAAAGAAAGAGAGAATTGACCCAAATCAGTAAAATTAGAAATTAAAAAGGAGACATCACATACAGTGGGGAAATCCAGAGCATCATCAGAAACTATTTTGAAAATTTATACTCCATGGATAACAAGAAGGAAAATGACAGATTGATAAACACATACAACCTACCTAAATTAAATTAAGAGGATATAGAAAATATAAACCAACCAATAGCAAATAAAGAGAGAAACAGCAATAAAAAGCCTTTCATCAAAGAAAAGCTTAGGTCCAAATGGATTCCTAGTTGAATTCTACAAAACCTTTACAGAAAAATTAAGCCCTATACATTACAAGTTATTTTGTGAAATCAAAACTGATGTAATCTTTCCAAACTCCTTCTATGAGACCTGTATCATCTTAATACCAAAACTGAATAACAATCCCTCAAGAAAAGAAAATTAAAGATGAAAATCCTGGATAAAAACAGGTACAAAAATTCTAGACAAAATACTAGCGACATACATTCAAAACCATATCAAGAAGATTATCCACCATGATCAAGCTGGTTTCATTCCAGGAAAGCAAGGCTGGTTCAATATACACAAATGAATACATGTCATTCACATAAATAGAACAATACATTCTGAAAAGCATTTGACAAAATCCAGCACCCATTCATGTTAAAAACACTGCAGAAACTCAGAAAAGAAGAAACTTATCTCAACATCAATAAGGCAATACATGCTAAACCCAAAGTTAACATCATATTGAATGAGGAAAACTATGGTAATTCCCTTTAAAATCAGGAATAAGACTTGGATGCCCACTATCACAACTCCTTTTCAATATAGTCCTCTAGACTCTTGCCAGAGCAATAAGACAAGAGAAGGATAGCAAAGAAATTCAAATAGGAAAAGAAGAACTGAAATTATCTCTATTTGCAGATGACATGATCCTATAGTTAGAAGACACAAAAAACTCATCCAAAAGACTTACAGAGTTGATTAACAAACTCAGCAAAGTATTGGGATGCAAAATCAATGTAAAAAAAATCAGTACCTTTTCTTTATGCCAACCATAAATCCATCAAAAAAGATATCCAGAAAACAATTCTATTCACAATAACCTCAAAAACAGTAAGATACGTAGGAATAAATCTGAGGATCTAAAAGACTTCTACAATGAAAATTTTAAGACGCTAAAGAAAGAGATTGAAGATCTTAGAAAATGGAAAGATCTTTCATACTCTTGGATAGGCAGAATAAATATTATCAAAATAACCATTCTACCAAAAGTGATCAACAGAGTCAATGCAATCCCTACCAAAATACCAATGTCGTTTTTCACAGAACTAAAAAAAAAAAAAAAAAAGTCCTAAATTCCATATGGAGAAACGAAAGACCCAGAATAGCCAATGCAATTTTCAGCAATAAGAACCATGCGAGAGGTATAACAATAATTCCTGACTTCAAATTATACTACAAAGCTACAGTAATAAAACAATATTATATTGGCACAAAATCAGACATAGAGCAATTAACAGAACAGAAGATAGAGAAACAAATTCACACACTTATATTCAATTGATTTTTTACAAAGATGCCAAACACATATATTGGAGAAAAGATAGCCTTTTCAAAAAATGGTGTTGGGAGAACTGGTTATCCATTTGTAGAAAAATGAAATCACCCTGCAGAAGAGTCAACTCAAGATGGATCAAAGACCTGGAGATTATAAGAGACTTTGAAATTACTAGAAGAGGGCACAGGTCCAACATTCCAACATATATTCACTAGAAATTTCCTCAATAAGACTCCCAAAGTACAGGAAATTAAAACAAGAATTACTGAGATAGCATTAAATTAAAAATTTCCTGCTCATCAAAAGAAATGATCAAGAGTCTAAAGAGAGAGTCTGCAGAATGAGAGATTTTTGCCAGTTATTTCTCTGATAGAGGACTAATATCTAGCTTTACAAAGTTCTTAAAATATGTAACACTAAAAATACTAATAACTAAATGAAGAAATGGGCAATTGAACTAAATAGATACTTCTCAAAAGAAGAAATACAAGTGGTCAATAAATACATGAAAAATATTCAATATCATTAGCAATCTGGGCTATGCAAATCAAAATTACACTGATATTCCATTTAACCCCAATCAGAATGCCAATCATAAAGAAGTCAAAAAACAATAAATCCTGGCGAGAATGTGGGGAAATAGGTACTCTTCTACACTGTTGGTGGGATTACAAATTAATACAGCTACTATGGAGATCAGCGTGGCAATTCCTCAGAAAATTGGGAATGTACCCACCATATGATCCAGCTATAAACACTCTTGGGTATCTTTCCCAAGAGACTGAAATCATAATATTATAGTAATATATGCATATCCATGTTTATAGTGGCACAATTCACAACAGCCCTCATTATGGTATCAACTTAGATGTCCATCAACAGATGAATGGATTACAAAATTATGGGATATACACACAAAAAATTCTACTCATAAAGAATAAAATTATGTCATTCACAAGAAAATGAATGGACCTAGAGAACATTATATTAAGTGAGATTAGCCAGTCACAGAAAGTGAAGGATCATATCTTTTCTCTCATATGCGGAAACTAGATAGTAATCAGGATATCAGAGGGACTTCAGATAATGGAGGAGAAATTTCAGTGGAGCCAGTGGAGCCTTCTAGGGGAAGGGGAGGGAGAAGAGGAAGGATCAATGAAGGAATCACTTCCACTGACATTCTGTACCTATGTGAGAAAATACCAACGTCAGTCTCAATGCCCTGTAAGGGGAAGGTAGGGAGCGGAGAGGAAGCTGGGAGTTGTCATATGCTCACTAAATGCTGTGTGCCAGTATGTCACTACATGAATCACATTATGATGTGAGACTATAATGCACCAATAAAATACAGTAAATAAATAATTAAAAATAGGGCTGGGGTCGAGCTTATAGGTAAAATGCCCTTGGGTTCTATCCCCGGTATATGTATCTTCCATATGGAAATTGGCCTTGAGTGAAGACTGGCCCTTTTTATCAACATTCCCTAAGATGTGTGGGTCCATCTTCTGGGTATGAAGAAATTGGCCAATCCATATCTTGTAGAAGCTTGCCACCATCTATTAGCCTGGTTCTTTGTGAAAAAGAATCATAAAATCATAGGTCCAAGTGGGGTGACATATTTGAGATCATTGAATGCAAATTTCTCATTAAATACTAAATTCAAATCAGTGAATATTTATTGAGTGCCTACTATGTAACAGAGTCTATTCAACAAATGTCAGTAATCACTAATCCTCTGCCTTAGAGTTCACCATTCTGAAGGAAAAATCTATGGTTGCTAATAAATATGCAAGACATGGGAATATGATCATTTAATCTTTTAATATGAAATGTTTTCTGTTGTCTATTTATATTATATTTATGTATGTGTTATTTGTATGTTGTATTTCATAGGTTGTTTGGTTGAATGTCATTTCACCATTTATCCCAGCTAGAATGTTCCTATTCTTCTTCCCAATTTCACATGAGTTTGAATAAACTTTGCAAACACATTTATATGGGAAATGCACACAAAAGTAACAGCTATTAAAACCAGAAACTTTTAACACTTATAGGGCAATAAGCAATGCTAATTTATAGAGATAGTGGCTTTGAAATTCTTGGAGATGAGAGATTTCACTTCAGGGACAGTAAGATCTGCTAGGAGGATTCTAGAGCGAGTACAGAACATGATGCCATTTGTGGAACACTAGTTCACACTCTCAGTAAAACCGAAAATGAGACAGAAGAAGGAAACATATGCTTTACTCCTGGAAGTTTAAAAAGACTACAAAAATTAGAAGGAACACCAAACAGATGAGAATGTCAAGAAGTCCCTGGCCACTAAGAGGGCATACCCGGCTGCTGTAGTCCATCTGGACACACAGGCAGCTAGCTGAATCTGCCCCTCAGGAGGATTCCCGCCCATGGCAGGAGGAATAATGCAATCGCCTTGGGGGTTGGTGCTGAGGGAGACCAGCGACCACGGGAAGGGCATTCTCAAGCTGAAGGACTGGAATCCATGTCTATGAGCTATCGTTTTCTATCCGCGGTCCATTCAGACTTTGGCATTTTAATACTGAGATGGAATAAAACAAATTCTTAAGATGATCATATGTTATTAAAGTGAGACTTTAGAGTTAAAATCCTATCCATTTCATGTTAAAGGAAGTCAGATTAACTGTGGAAGTCTTAATATATTTACAAAATGTAAATGTTCTACACTTAAAAGAAGAAAGCTCTGGGAATTTTTTGCCTTAAAATACCCCTATTTGCTTTTCATTTTATTTGTCATTCTATTTTCCCCAGTTACTTTTAATGCCCTAAACTCCCCCCCCCCATGTGTCTTACTATTGCAGCATTTTTTTTTATCTTATTTTGTTGTTTTGGGGATTGAACCCAGGACCATTCTACCTTGAGCTACAATCCTGTCCTCCCCCACCCCCCTTAATTTTGGGGGGGAAACAGAGTCCCTCTAAGTTGCTGTGGCTGGCCTTGAACTTGTGATCCCTGTCTAAGCCTCCTCCCAGGCACTGGGAATATAGGTATGCACTACCACTCCCAGGTACAGTTTTATTTTTTGATCCCTTTGCTATTTCTGTGCTCTTCTAAAAATATTGGGGTGAGGGGTATTACCAGTAAGCTCATACAAGCACTGTTTCCTGTGTTCTTGACGCTGTGTCATGAACAATTTGTAGGATTACTCCTATAAATTCATTCATGCTTCACCTCCAGGAATTGTCAACTCTAAGCAAAGCTGGGAAGAACACATACAGTCTGTCTTTACTTTTGCCATGTGGGTGTTGATCTCTAGTTCCTTATGCTTTCTGTCTCACCCTTGGACCTCAGCCTTTGCTTTAACTTAGATTAAAACCTATTCAGTAACACATATGCAGACAATTGTTTACATGTTGGTATGGGTGTAGGAGACAGGGATACTGCTGTGGGTTTTGTGGGTTGAAAGGTTTCATCGCTAAACAGGAAAGTATCAAAGTCAGAAGATGTTGTATAAATCAGGATGACCCAGGCCCTCCTCCAATCATCCACTTGTATGTCATTCAAACTTCACCCTTGGGATTCAATAGCAACTGAACAAGTTCAAGATGAGGAAGGAAGGAGGGAGCCTTAAAATGGGAGTAAAACATTCCTATGGAATGAAGTTCTTGGGAGTCAAGGAACATATGACCCCCAGTTTAAATGATGAAATAAAGGATGTTTTCTGAAGGTTTCATCATTTGGGGAAAACAGCATTTCCTCATTCAAATATCTCACTGAAGATCATGGAAGAAGCAAGTATAAAAGCAATAGAGAAAGGTTTCTATAAATCCAGTCTACTATAGTGAAAAGTACTATTAACAATGGCATTGTCTCATTTAAACACTTCTTAGAGATGAACTGATAGAAGTTAAGACATAAACATAATGCTCGCTTTTTTCAATAATGAAAAGTCATAGCCTGCATTTTCCAAGAACTCAGGCATGGGCTATCGAAATAAATAACAGAATGTTAGGGAGCCCAAACTAAGTGGAACTGCCCATTCCCAACCAAAGCCTTCAAGATATACCATCTATGGGGTTAGAAAATTACTTAGCAATGTGAGCTATTGCATCAAGGTCTGAAGAAATTTTTGAGTCATGAAAGGACTTAGAAGTACAAAGAATGAGTCCCAGGTTCTGAAGCAGGTATTGAGGCTTTCAGAGGAAACAGGAAATTATGAAATGTAATCCATCGTCTGGAGTTACTAGTTCCTCAGGTCTAATATAAAAGTTATGCCAAACAGGGAAAGAAGGAATCATTTGGCAAGGATAAAATTAGGAGTATGATAATGCTTGGTTTTGATCAAGAAGAATTTAGAAATGATAAGATCTAGTCAACCCCAAATCCCTGTAGATTACCCCAACACATCATATCAGGGGCTATAAACAAACTGAAAGGTATAAAATAATAAGTTAGGAGAATTTTTTTGTCCTTAATTTATCTGTGGCACTACCATTTCTGGGCCTCATCTCAATTTAATTTATTTTTCAAATGGACAAAACTCAGAGAAGGAAATTTTACCACGCTGATGTGAAATGTAACGCTCCCATGCTAGTTTGTCAAATCTGTGTCTATTTTAAGCCTGTAGGAGTTCATTTCATTGCTTCTAACAACTATTCTTTAAACTGTGTAGGCAGAGGATCAACAAAACAGAGATGAAAGATAGAGTCTTGTTGTTTATCCCTGATCTCAAACATCAAAATAATTCAAATAAAAGAATTGTTCTCAGAAGGCCTATGTGCATGTGCATGTATACACACACACACGCACACACACACACACACACACATACACACACACACACACACACACACACACACACACACACACACACCATCAATAACAACATGGAAGAGCATCCAGTACTCAGTGTCAGCATAATCTACCTACTATCAATGGGGCTACAGTTAAATCTACACCACATACACAAAAAGGTGTATAGCATGACCAGCCATGCTGAGGTGCCATGGACTTGCAGAGATGACAACATCTGCTCCCAGGCACTACACAAAGGGTATTGACACCAGAATGTATTTTTTATTTGTAATCACTGTACTCTTTTGGGTGAAGATATCTAAACTCCAGAAATATCATCCTAAGACAAATATGCAGTTGAATCTACTCCAGACAAACACTTCTTTGCTGTAGAGAATATTTCTTTTAAATGCTCAGGAAATACCCATGAATACAAATCTGATGTTTACAAGTACCTGCTTAGAAAAATAAAATGAAGAACATCAATGAGCTCCAGGGAATAAATTAGATCCAACTAGTTCTTGTTATTTTTTTTTAAATCTACTCAATATATTGATTTTTCCTTTCAAAACAATGCAGGCTGAATATACTTAACCATTTCTTTCAGTTTCTTTCCTGAACACTTTGGTGACCTACAATGATGAATTTCCACACATAAGACAATTCTATCAGATGATCTTGTTTTCCAAACTAATGCAACCTTAATCCAAGATTAGCCTTATAGTTTCATCATTTTGGTGGGCAGGAAAGCTGAAAGATTAAATTTAAGATTCTATTGAATCACATTTGTCCAATTATGGGATTTGTGTAAATGGGCCAGGGTAGTAAGCACCCATCAGGAATAAAGAATTTTTTTTTTCAGAATCATGAAATAAATTGAGTATAATAAATAGAATAGTCAGTGCACACGGAAATGGCTTGCCTTGGACTAGTCAATGTAGTCAAATCAAACTTTGACAATGGTATCTTCTTCAAGTGTGTGTGTGTGTGTGTGTGTGCATGTATGTGTAAACCTGTGTGTGTATAAGTCATGCTTTTGTGTAGATGGATGAATGCACACAAAAATATATAATACATAGAAGCAACAGATAGGAATGAAAACAGAGATCAAAATGATAAATTTGGGGACAGATGCCTTATTTCAGCATACATGTACCTGCTGTACCCATGATGCACTGGACATAAAATATTTACATTTGAGTACATTATTGATTAGATGAATGGACAGAGCATGCACAAATGAATAAAATGAGACTGTCAATTAAAAGAATCAACTTAAAGTAATCCACCCAGAGATTTGCCTTGGACTTAAATAAAGCAAATATTCTCAGGCTGGCAAGAACGGGAGCTAAAAATAGCACTGCATTTCATCTGAGCCTTATTACATTCTAGCCGTGCAAGAATCACTAGAGAATATTGATGTAGTTGGGTTGCTTCTGTCTCATAACATGAAGGTATTAACATACTCAATAATCAACTGTATGGCACCCTTCCTACAGTGCAACTTAGACTGTAATTAGGAAAACTGTGAAGTCTCATAACTCTCTAAGCATAAGATTTAGAATCCTACAGATTTACTAAGAATGAAGAAATACTCCAGAGTTTGATGCCTGACCCAGATCATCATGATGTTCAGGAAAACTGAGTTTTAAAAGAATTCTGGGCATCCAGAAGATAGTGCTTCCAAAATAATTTACTTCCAAAATAAAGTAAAAATGGACACATTATGTTTATATCATCTGCACATTAAATTAAATGAGTACTTAGGCTATTTGTGTTTTCAGATGACACTTAATGGCAGTGTGAACTTTGTCAAGATACTTAATTTCTCTGAACTCCTTTCCTTTCTTCCTTCCTGAATTAGCACAAACATAAAATGAAATTACATGTATAAAAGAGCTCAGTAAGAGTCTGACAGAGTCGAATCCCTGTTAATGCGAGTTTCTTCTTTTTTTCCCTTAGATTTCTTATTTTAAGCATGGGAGCCATGCTGTGGAGGACTGGCCACATTCAATTCACTTCAACCAGTGAATAATAAAATCACAATTGCAGACTGATTCTTGATAGCTCAAACCAGAGCTGATTGCCCCATCACGTCTTCCCACCACTACCTGTCCACTCCCAAAGCACAGAGGTCACATCTAAAAGGGTGAGGCATGCTCTCCCCAGCGCTCCTGATAAATGCACCAGCCAGAAAGCCATAATTGCACGATGCCCCAACTTCCTCTGCAACCTGTTAAGTTAAGGAAGAATGGAAAGTGGGAGGAAGAGAGAAACAGGACAGGAGGAGAGAAGGGGGAGAGGTGAAGTGGAAAATGAGATTCCGGGAAGGCCTCCCTTAAGGCCATGAACCCTGCTCAATCCAGTAATTGCTCTAAGCCTGAGCAACACCCCCTGGGAACTGCGAGCTCAGGAAGGGACACAAGTGCTAACTGAGTGTCAGTACTCATCGTGATGCCACTCCTGTACAGCGAGAGGGACTGGCTCAGAGGACCCTGACTTACCACTATACTACAGTAAAGGTTTTCCACCCTACTTACAAGCCAGGATCAGGATGAGGATTGTGAGTCTAACAAGCAAGAGTACAGTCACGTCAATAGAAAGGAGTAGCATAGAAGTGAGATTAGTCAGTCACAAAAAGTAAGATATCATATTCTCTCCCTAATATGTGGAAGCTAGGGAGAAAGTGGGACATAAGAGGGACTCTAGACAAAGAAGGAGAAACCTTAGATGAGCAAAGAAGGCGACTTAAAGGAAGGTAATGGGGGAGGGGAGGGAAACACCTTAATGCACATGATGGACTTTCACGAACATATCAAAGTCAATCACTAAACTGAACTTGAGAAAGAGGGAGGGCGAGTGAGTGGGGTGGGAATTGGGGAAGGGTTAAATGAGAAATGTGTGCATGTATGCCTTTATCAGCTTGTACCTCACAAAGATGTATGATTACAATGCACCAATGGGGGAAAAAAAGAGAAAGTAGGATATCAGCAAGTCACAAATATAATTTTAATATACAACCAGTTTAATTATTTCCTTTAATTTTATATTAAAATGTGTGAATTCATGTTTCACACCGTCATTCCAGACAACCTTAAAGTGACATTCTTAAATGGTGCTTCCTGAACCCCAGTGTAGTCCATGGACTATAAAGTCCATGTTTGCGACTCTAAATGTTCATGTTCGGCCCTGATTCACATATTCAATAGGCTGGAAAAAATATCAGCTTTGGCTTGCCATTGGTCTTTTATGCTAACAATGCCTAAAAAGAAATTGTTTAACTTCCTTTAATATTTCTCACTTCAGTAAATGTATCAGCATTTATCCAGACAACCAGACTAGAAGCTTGATGACTACGGCATCTTTCTTTTTTTTTTTTTTTTTTTTTTTGTGGTACTGGGGATTGAACCCAGGGGCATTCTACCTCCGAGCTATACCCCCAGCCCTATTTTGTATTCTTTATTTTGAAACAGGGTCTCACTAAGTTGCGGAGTGCCTCACTAGGTAGCTGAGGCTGGCCTGGAACCCGGATCGTCTGGTCTCAGCCTCCCGAATGCTGGAATTACAAGCGTGCGCCACCACGCCCAGCTACTATGGCATTTTTCTGCCTAAAACATCACCAGCCTCCTTCTGCCTGTAGAATCAATTCTGGTTCCACAGCTCAGTAAAAAGCCTTCTAGTTGTTTCTCACCAACTCTACCTTTTCCATCCCCCTTCTCCCTAGTCCCTTGGGGTCACTTCAAAGAGTTTCTAGCGCCATGCACAGGTCATGAACTTCAATCCCTTCTCCTAGGATGCCTTTCTCATCTTTCATTACCTGCAAGCTTCTCTTTCAAGGCAGAGCCCCACCTGCCTTGTGATCCAAAGACATCTGGCAGTGCATGAGCCATACCTCACCACATCGGCTGAATTAAAATGTCCAACAAGTCTACGCCCCAACATCCTCCATGTATGTTTGGCATACAGTAGCCACTCCATAGTGGTTAGCTCTTTTATTACCACTGCATTGATAATGACGGTAATGAAAAAGACTCACAACAAAGAACGGAGAAGAGGAAAATCCTCGCCAAAGAAGAATGTTACCGAAATGTTCAGGAAATCCTCTGGAGCATGAGGGATTATCAGAAGAGGGAAATCCTTCTGCAGGGGGACGTTTTTGCAGCAGGCTTCCCTCAGCCTTTGAAGTCACAAAATCATAATTAAACAGGGAAGCTCTTTTATCTCCCTTTGCTGGCAAACTTTCAGGAGATCAGAGGAGTTTCCTATCTAGCTCCATGCACCCACCAAGCAGTCAGGCTTAAAGAGACGTAATGCATATGTCTCTGCCTTCTGGATTGTCAAACAGAACTGGACTGAAAACTCATAAATCCATTTTTTTTTGCTAAATGGCACTCTTTCAGATAACTCTGAGACTGCTTTTTTTTTTTTTTTTCTCTTCACATTAGGCATTCTGTCTGAATATATATATTTTTTTTCTTGGCTGAAATGTGAGCTCCATAAAGTCAAGGATCAGGTGGAATCAGCAGCTCAGACACCAACCACCCGTACCCTGGCAAATAGTATCTACTTCATTAATATATATGGCATTTTTTTTGCAAGTACTGGGGATGGAACCCAAAGGCATTCTACCTCCGAACTACACCCCCCATCCTATTTTTTATTCTTTCTTTCTTTCTTTCCTTCTTTCTTTCTTTCTTTTTTTGCGGTACTGGGGATTGAACTCAGAGGCATTCTACCTCCGAGCTATACCCCCAGCCCTATTTTTTATTCTTTATTTTGAAACCGAGTCTCACTAAGTTGCGGAGTGCCTCACTAGGTAGCTGAGGCTGGCCACGAACCTGGGTCCTCCGGTCTCAGCCTCCCGAATGCTGGGATTACAAGCGTGCGCCACCACGCCCGGCTTTTATTCTTTATTTTTGAAGCAGGGTCTCAATAAATTGCAGAGGTCCTCACTAAGTAGCTGAGTCTGGCCATGAACCCGGATCCTCCGGTCTCAGACTCCCCAGTACAGGAATTACAAGCCTGTGCCACCACACCTGGCTGGCATAAATTTTTCAAATCTACCAATTGATACTCAAATCTCTTATATTACAAAATAATTTTAATATCTTTCCTATGGAAGAGTTAATATAGAAAAAAGATCACTGACAACTATATAATTCTAAGTTTCGTGATATGTCAATCTAGTTGTCCCAGTGGTGACTGTCCCATTGGCTGTCATTGGGGCTGACAGTCTTGTACTCTCAGAGTTGAGTTGAGCGGGTTATCTGGAGCAAATGGTTCTCTCATGCAAGGAATTAGTAGAGTTTCAAGAAAGTGGGTGGGCTTCCATCTCAGCCTTTGCCAGATGTGCAGGTTCTGTGGAGGTCTCCTGAGCTGCTAGTCGGAGCTCTGCAAATGTCGCTTGCTCGAGAATGCACATTCAGTTTCTTTCTCGGTGTCTGTGAGAATCAAAATGATCCAGAAAACAAGTATCTTTGTTTCAAAACAGGAATGAGGAGGGCGCTTACCTGAACAGAAGTCGTCAGAATATCGGTCATAGACAGCTTCGCAGTCCCTTTCGTCACACTCACAGGTGTCTCCATGAATATCGCCCCAGTCCCCAGTCGGATCGACATCATGGCAAGAACACTCACCACACACACAGGTGCCTGGGCAGGAAGAGGGATTCACATGGCGCCAGTCAAGAACAACCAGGAAAGAGAACATCTCACATGTCTTTTGTTTGCTTGTTGCTTCCTTTGTACTTGGAAAATACACGTGTTTATTTTCCATCTGAAGAGATTTGTTAACAAATTAAGCGACAGTTGTCACCTACATTTAGGTGAGACTATAGGAGGTACCACTCACATTGTGTTCGCATCTCTTCAAGAGAATGCCCAAACAACGAATGGCATAGATTGCCTTTGCCCTCTAGAATGCTCACAGTCTAGGAGATAGAAAGAAAGCTAATGAAGGAATAGCTACCCAATTCGAAAAGCTTGAGTGCTAACAGTTTGTAAACTGGGACATAAAAGGTCCAAGAGTTTTGGAGGGAAGGAGAGAGGTGGGCGGGGATCATTAGAAAGAGATGATACAGTATACAGAGGAGGGGAGCATCCAGGAGACATGAGAGGTAGAACCCAGGGAATGTGAAGAAAGGGAGAAGGGTGGTGGTGAGTATGGGGTTCCCAGGTGCAAGCGAAGAAAGACTGGGAAGCAAGTTTGCGGATCAGATGATTACAGGTTACAGAGGATGCTATAGAGCAAACAGAAAGGTATAACCTTGGTTGCTAGAAGATTTGCATAGAGAAAGGTCTCATTGTAAATCATACTTACTTTGCATTGATTATCAATAGTCATCTTTAGGGCAACTAGCTAATCATTTGGGGAGAAAATAAAATTAATTGCCTTTCTTTCCTCTTTACATTGAAATAATTCCCAGTTGAAATAAAGATTTAAATGTATAAAATAAAACCACAGAGTAGGAACAAAATTCTCTTTTATTCCAATCTCCCAAAGTAGAATTACTAAAAGAAAATAGACTTAACCACATAAAAATATGAAATTTGGATTCGGATGAAAACACTATAAAAAACCCAGACTAAAGGCTAAATAAGCTAAAACAAGTAGTTCATATGTATGGAAAAGATGAAGAACATTTTCAAAAAGCCTATAAGATTTTCTAGAAATAAAAATATAAAAGTTAAGTATCCATAAAGTAAAATAGACAAGTGCAAAGAAGAATATAGGAAATTTCATAGAGAAGTAATAATCAACACAAAAAGTGTTTACCACACAAACTAGTATTATTACTAAGGGCTGGGAGTGAGTGATCTTTAAAAAAAATCTTGAGTTAGAATTAGTTTGGGTGTCAGACTGTCAGAGGTAAAAAAGATTGCCTGAATTGGAGTTGGTGATGGTGTGGGACAATGGGTCATGTCCTGTTGTGAAGTTTAGTTCAAAATGATACAGTTTTCTGGGGGGAGGCAAATTCATAATATGTACTTTTTAGATTTATGTTATTATGTAGTAGAATACCTTCACTTCAATTAATGCATCCAAAAAAAAATGAAAAGTACTTGTTCAGGAATATAAAATGTGATTATATTCATGTTATCAAAAAACTAATAGTGACCCAAACATAAATCAATGTGGGATCAGTGTAGTAATGGTACATGTGCTATGTGCATCACAAAGCAGCCATTAATAGTAATAGCCAGGCACAGTGGCGCACACTTGTAATACCAACAACTCAGAAAGATGAAGCAGGATATCAGAACTTCCAGGCTAGCCTCAGCAACTTAGCAAGACCTTTAGAAATAAAAAGAGCTGGAAATGTAACTCAGTGATAGAATGCCTCTAGATTCAATCCTCAATACCAGAAGACAAAAGAAGAGGAGGAGGAGGAGGAGGAGGAGGAGGAGGAGAAGAAGAAGAAGAAGAAGAAGAAGAAGAAGAAGAAGAAGAAGAAGAAGAATCAGCCTTTTGCTCTGTGAACATGGAAAGTTAAGCAAATTATATTATTAAATGGAGGAAATCAAATTTCAAATCAGTATGTTTATTATGATTCAATTTTTGTGTTTAATAAGAAGAAAGATGGAGTGAGTGGTCTTATTTCTTAGAAGGGGAGGGGGTGTCACACAAGTGAATTAAACAGATAAATGCAATATAATGAAAAGAAGGGTTGTATCTGGATTAAGAGTAAGAGTCATTTTCTTTTTCTTCTCTGTAGTGTATTAGCTGGGCATAATGTAGGAGGACGGGAACCACCAGCCCTGCAGATCTGACGGAGAGGCAGCTTCTCAGGCGTGTGTGCCTGCGGGTCTAGACAAAGCTGCGACTAAGAAGTATGAGCACTGGCTGGCATTCATCCTATCACCCAGGAGCTGGATCGGCAGCATTGCTCTCTTGGTCCCTGAAGGTGGTCTGCAAAGGAAGATGACGTGGGTGTGTGCATGGGCAGTGTTTCTTTCTACCTGGAGAAGCGGTGATAAAAACAGCCAGGGCAGACACCAGCCATACCACTGAAAGCAAAGGCCTCGTCCCCGTGCCCTGCTTTCCTGTACCCTGGAAGCTCCGGAGCAGTGAGCCTGACTTAGGCAAGCTGCTTCCCAATCCTCCTCAGCTAGCTCTATGCTTAGGGAAGGGGAGAAGGGAAGGCAGCTCCCTGCATGGGTGGCCTAGTGCATGTTGCTGAAGGATTCCTGTGGCTCACAGCCCCCAGGTGACTCTGCTGCAGAGCCTCCTGCTGATCCACAGACTCGGCAACCTCTCTCTCTTCCTTTCTCAGTTCAACACCTAAGTGTTTATTTTTCCACAGCAGCAAGGTTCAAGCTTCATATGCTGCCAAAAGGGTAACTCTGAACCTTACTGAATATAAAGCCTGTAAGCAGAAAATATGTCCTTATATATTTATTAAAAGAAGATAGAAGCCGGGTGTGGTGGTGCATGCTTGTAATCCCAGCATTTGGGAGGCTGGAACTGGAGGATCTGGGTTTGCGGCCAGTCTCAGCTACCTAGTGAGGCACTCCGCAACTTAGTGAGACCCTCTTTCAAAATGAAGAATAAAAAATAGGGCTGGAGGTATAGCTCGGAGGCAGAATGCACCTGAGTTCAATCCCCAGTACCACACACACACACACACAAAAAGAAAATAGAAAGTGAATTACTAGGAGAAACAGTAAGATCTAGCCCACATGAACAGAGGACTTTTCTTGATGATTTGTTGTTTTTGTTCCACATTAAGGGTTTTGCTTTCCTTTTCCTATTATAGAAATATGACACATCTTACTCTTCTCTTAAATTGTATTTATTTATTTATTTACTTACTCATTTACTTATTCATTTGTTGTGGTGTTGGAGATTTAACCCAGGGGCATTCTACCTTTGAGTTACACTTCCAGCCTTATTTTATTTTTTATTTGGAAACAGGGTCTCCTAGGTTGATGAGAGCCTCACTAAAGTTGCTGAGTCTGTCATCTAACCTGTGATTCTACTGTCTCAGGATCCCAAGTACTGGGGTTAGAGGCACGCGTCATCATGCTTGGCTTTCTCTTAACTTTTAAAGGTTGTATATTAACCTTCCCACATAAGCATGATCTACTATGAGGAATCATTCATTTATAAGAAAGAAAAATAGTTTTCTAGCTATCTGGATTTTTTTATAATTTTATACAAGGAAATATGGGCACTTATTTATGTCATCAGAGAAGCAAAGTCCAGCTCTCTTTTATCTACTTTTACAACAGACAAAGGGAGAAAAAACAAGTGTTTTCAAGGAATTTTTTAAAACTTTTTAAACTATTTGATTTTGCATCAATAGCCAACTAACTTTATATGTTATCAGTATGAATGTATTTTAAAAATCCCCGCGTAGGCACACTTTAAATTTCATATGGCTATTTGATAAGTAGTTTCTATGCCTGTTGTGTTGAGTACCTTTTTATTCTTGTGTATAGAAGTTAAATTCATCTATTATCGATTGATGTTTCAGCCCAGTCTTCCATTTATTCATAATTAAAACAAGAGGGTTTCCTGGTTGTTCTCTGGATAATTAGATGTTCATGCTGTTGATGGTTCTGTTAGTCAAGAGACATTTAGCAGATGCATCTACAAGAATTGCCTTTTAGCTAGACTGTGCTATTTCTGGATGACCGCCAAAGAAATTACAGTCCCTAAGTCAACTACTTGTTCAGTGAAGCTTAAAAGTACCAAAAAAAAAAAAATAGTAATAATAAAAAAAAAGAATGATGGCAACCTTCTCTTTTCCACTTGAGAAAGAACTAGAAAGAGAAGATGACTGGCATGGTAAACGGTGATTTAGAGCAAAGTAAATGATTATTGAAGATGACTTTCCTCCCACACTGAAGGAAAGACAGAGAGAAGGCGTGTTAACAATTAAGAGCTTTGTTTGCCTCCCAATCCTGTAGTAGCATGTATGAATGACACACCTCTGTTACTGCAGATTTTGCCATCTGGAGATGTGCATCTTCGCTTGCTCTCCCAGGGGGTGATGTCGCACTGGAATTCACATTTATCTCCATGCCAACCAGCCTCGCAGTAACAGTTTCCACAGTAACACTTCCCATGGCCTTTACCCAAAAGAATTTTACACAGTGAGGAAAGAAGCAACTTTTCAAAACAGCATTAACTTTCTATCTCTTCATGACCACTTTTTGCCTTTTAAAATAATATATAAGCTCCATGTTCTTGATTTTAAAAATTATGTAATCCCCCCCAAAAAAATCATAGCTGCAACTATACCTGCATAATTATACAAACAATGTAAGCCAACATATTCTTTAGCTTATTTAAGCTTATTAAAAGAAAATATTTTTAAAGAACTGGAATGGATGACTATGAAAGTCTATTACTTTTCCATTTCCAAGGCATGGATCAAACGCCAAGTACGTAAGCATTCACTATAAGAGCATTTCTGAAAATAATTATCACAATAGTTTATTTGAAATCATACTGAGAAAGCAATGGTGCATATTTACTTAGATATACATTATTAATGACTGAACCGTTTTTAAACCAGAGGAAATATTTCATCTTTTCATTCAACTGTGTCCCACAATCTGTTGTGTTCTACCATGTGGAAAAGAAGTTTTCAGTTAAGTCAATGTTAACTCTTGGTTTAGATCAATACTGTGGCTCCTTAGTCTCACAATCATAGTCCCACCATGTCTGTCCAAGGAGACAAATGATGATTGAGGGTACCCCACATTTCTATACACGGAATCTGCTCATCTGTATGGTCCCCAAGCCCATCTGTGATGAACTGCTACATCATTACTTCCTCTATTCATGTCTAGCCAGCCTTCTACAAATCCAAAAAGATGGCATTAACCCCAAAATTCATCTCTTGCACCCCTTCTTCTTTGTAGTTAGGCCACCGAGGTATGGTTGAATGTTCCTGTTCTCCTTTTTTGGGGGGGGTGTCTAGTTATCTGTATTATAAGAGTTTGTATTTTATCAATGGCCACAGTATTTGTTCTTCTGTCTTCTCCTACAACCATAATGCCAGAGGGCCCGTGGAAAACTGACCTGGGGGCTAATTTTGAATCTCTTAATAGCATATTTTTATTCTCGCATTATTGGGACACCTTTAGCCAATGAGAAGAGTATTAATAGAGCCTGTGAAACCCACCTAAAAAGTGGGAAACACAATACAATATTCTGGTCTCCTATGGCATTCATGTCCAGCGGATGAGACTTCCATCAAGTAAACATACATTCAAGAGACAGAGAGAGGAAGATGAAGAGAAAGAGCGGCATGGAGATATACAGACGGATGGATTCAAGCACACAGAGCCACGTTTACTGTATAAATGAACTGCAGTGGGGATATCCACAGAGAACCTTTCTTTAACTTCATAGACAGCAACCATTTGTACAAAAAATTTTAATTTTTAAGTTGTTCACTTAAGCAAATGCAAAGGATAGTAAATTGTTTATCAGCAACCAAATATATCATTTATATATTTTATTTATTAAGTTAAAATTATCCCTACATGTACACACAATAAAAGAAGATTCCGGTGCTCCATCATGAGCCTCAGGAACTTCAGGATAATACTGGAGAAAAGCAAGACTGTGAATTGATTGTTTTTCTTAGGAGCCAGGTGGTATAAAATTCAATCAACTTCCTACAACTATATAATTTATTACCTCTGTAATTTTAAAAGTTTACATATAAGGTACTATACATATAAGGGTAACCATAATACTAACAAATGATCGTAATTTATGTACTTCACACCCAAGATTTGTGTATATTTATAAAATTCAACATTCAATTATGGTCTTATTAAGAAATCATCAGGATAGGGGTGAATAAGTACCTAAAATACCTGTCTGAATAGAAAATTAAACATATCCACATAACGCAAATGAAAATGTTGTAATACATGTTGGGACAATGGAGATAAAATGTAAGCTTCAGGACGATACATATTCTAGGCTATAAACATAACTCTGTGTAAACTCATAGAGCAAGAGCATCTCTTTTTTATATTG
The DNA here is from genome assembly GCA_004027655.1 of Graphiurus murinus. Classification (NCBI taxonomy): domain Eukaryota; kingdom Metazoa; phylum Chordata; class Mammalia; order Rodentia; family Gliridae; genus Graphiurus; species Graphiurus murinus. Next base: position 175,245 of record PVLC010000097.1, read on the forward strand.
TTTCACTGATGGACTGTAAAATAATCTCTCAACAGATTGGTTTCATGTGAATGACATGTGCAACAATCTACAGTCCTAGGCAATGTCACCCAGAGGGTGTTTACTGGATTCTGATGTTGAGGTCAGAGACTGCACCATAAAACTGCCTAAGCCCAAAACAAATGGAAAATAATAAACAAAAAGGATGAGAGTTAAACATTTCCTGTTGTGCCATTTCGAGATAAATTTTTTATTTACCCATGCAAATAGACTTTGCTCTGATGGTGCGTATCAGAACACACTGGCCCCAAAGCATGCTCCCTTCTCATTTTCTTGATATGTAATAATTGGAAATGAAGCATCACGACAAATACATAATATTTGCAGGCAGATTTATCTAATTGTTCTAATTATTTTGGACTGAATCCTTTAGGCCAATTTTCTAAGCAGCATCTAGATTGGGTTACTGGCTTAGAAAAATTGGAGATTTTTTTGTTATTGTTTTTTAATTTTTATCCCTGTGGAATATGCAGCCAGGAGACCAGGGAGAAAAGGAAAAAAAAGTCTAAAACAAGAAGGTCTGGACGAGGCTACAGCAGGAATGGAAGCCACAGCAATATAAACAAAGGGGCAGTTTTTCATCTTAGCGACAATTTCTCAAGGCCTTCTGGTTCTTCCTGGCCCTGACTGTCTCTAATCCTCCATGAAAATACGCTCAGAATCCACCCTTTCGACACGCAGGACAGGATTATGTGGACTAGAAGTCTGTTGGAGATAAGTGAAACATCGGTTTAATTATAACAGAAAATTCACCTAAGTGAAATGACTCTCCTTACTTTCAGATTCCATGTTGCTGTATCAGTGTAGGTTGCAAGCAGGGGCTCTGGGCATAGGCTTGCAGGTAAATTAGGAGAAGAGAGAGAAACCACAGGTGGTGAGGAGCCTTTTGTCATGGAGCTCTAGACCCCAAGGCACTGATGCTACTGTGAATGGCGAGGATGGAGATCACAGTCTTTAGAATCAGACAGACAAGAGTCTAAACTCTACCATAACTGGTGAAAGGACCCTGGGTAAATTGCCTAATTTACCAAGTCCTAGTTTCCACATCTGTCTGGTAGGGTAAAAGTAATTCTTACTTTGGAGTGATGTTGTAGGAGATAATGCAAGAAATGTAAAGCACTGATTACAGAACTTGGCACTACGATATGCACACAGATTGATGTAATAGAAAAATGGATCCAGTAATGGGAGGACATGGGAAAATTCATGGAAAATTTTATCTAAGTGTGGAGGGTTGAGGGTTACATTCTAGGCTAACAATCCTATCAGATTTCAGAGTCCTCAAGAGGACAGAAGACTATCTGAAGTCGTACCATTTGAAAGAGAATGAGATTAAAACATAAAGTTAAAGGATCCTGAAAAAAGAGAATGACAGTGGCTAAAATGAGCAAAATAAATGGCATTCTACTAGGATACTTGAGAGCTGTGTAGTTGGCCTACTTCGGTAGTGATGTGGCTGTCCTTTAGGAATCATCCAATTTCACATTTAAAAAATAGGAGCCTCGTCTAAATACCATAGTCTAACTCCTCTTATGTGGAGTTCTTTCCTCCCCCAAATAAACATAGGTTCAAATTGAAATAGTACACCTGAGCAGAAACTTATCCAGAGATAAAAGTACAATGAAATAGGTAAACATTCTGGTACTTTTATTAATTTCCACAATTAACATACATACCTCCACATATTTCTTCTGTTTCGTCATCTATGCATTCTCTATCATCACACTCACAAAATTTACCATACACGAGTCCATTTCCATCTGAATTATCACACTTACACCTGCCACAGTGACATGTACCTAAATGATTAAAACAAAAAAGATGGTTATGTGCATATAAATTGACTCATGAAATATTATCTTGTTTCTTTAAAGAGGGTAGAAATTTAAATCGATTTAATATTCTAATTACATATTTCTGTAGGTATGATGAAGTAAAGGATAAGTGATTCCTTTTAGAGATTATTATGACACAACAATTATATTTTATATCAGGCAGCTATTATAGTGATTTCTAATAGTTTAATAAATGTAAATTTGACCTCCCCCTGAGTAGAGCTACTTTATACTTGTCCCTCCAACCAATGCATGGGTGAATATCTTCTCATTACACCTGAGTCTCAAGTGAACTTAAGCAGAAAATTCTAAGCTCTGTGAGGGAAGTAACCTTGCTTATCTTACTCACCAGTATTTATTCAGCTATTTGCATAATGTTTGAACAGCCTATTTATATAATAAATATTTTTGGAAACAATTCATTATCAAATGCATAAATGAAAAACTTATATGGCCCTGATAATTTCACATCCTCATCATTAACTGATGCTCTGTTCTTCATGCCAATAGGACCTCAGTGAATTTACTTAGGCACTGATTTTCTGGGACTGCAACATAATCTCAAGGTAGCTCAAAGTGATATAGAGGTATCAGTGTCATCTGGTCTACCACAAGCAACATACTTATCCAAGTCTGAAGATTTGACAACACTCCCCCCAAGAATGATTTCACTAATAGTGGTATTGCATTCAAATGACATTGGTGGTCAGATGTCTACTTAAGAAATTTATTCTTTGATATATATGTGTGTGTGTGTGTGTGTGTGTGTGTGTGTGTGTGTATTTTCCAATTTTTAATTAATTCCTATAGCAATTATCATATAAAATTTAAGACTTTCTCAGTCACCTGACACCACCCTAGACTCTAGAAACCCAACAGGCAATCAATTCATCCACAACCCTCTCAGAGTCTTAGGTGAATAGAAGCCAATGTGAAAAAACAGAGAAGTCCAAAGTGTTGCAGAAGCACAGAGTAAAGGGGACTCAGCAGAGACCTGGAAGTCAAAGGTAAAGTCCTTGAAGAAGTAGCTGAGAACCAAGGGCCAAACCAGGAAGAAAAACAGTGAAGAGACAGGAGATGGTAAAAGACTCAGTTCCAGCAAGAGACTCAGCAAAGGATCAGTGGTAGAAGAGGATAAAAGAAAAGAACAAATAAAACAGGCTTTGATTTTGAGAAATAATGAGAAAAGTGTTGTGAAATGACTAAGACAACTAAAAGGGAAGTTTGTGGAGTCTCATAGGTCATATTAAAGATTTCCAGAGAGAGAGGTGGGGAGGGGGGAAGAGAAAGGGGATGTTAACTATTCAAACAATCCTTTGTTCATACATGGAGTTACTTGTATGTATGTAAAGACCATCTGTGTGTGGGGTAGTGGGTGGAGTGGAAGAAGGGACTGGAGGAAAACACAAATCCTGCGTATGTGTATATATGCATTTGTCATTCTGAACCTCACTATGACATGTAATTGTAATGTGTCAGTTAAAAAAAACTTTTTAATTTTGTGAACAAGAAGCCACAGAAGTGTTATCAGCAAGGGATCATGTAATCAGATATGCATTTATACCAGGTTAGTCTAGTTGTCACATGAAGAATAAACTGATAAGGCAAAAGTGGGTATAAAAAGGTGGGTTAAGAGGATATTTGATTTGTCTGCAGGAAAGAAGATAGAAGCTGGAGGGATAGTGGTAGCAGTGAGTTTATAAAGAAACAAACACAGCTGGGAGTGGTGGCACACACCTCTAACCCCAGTACTTGGAAGGCTGAGATAGGAGAACTGCAGGTTCGCAGCCAGCCTCTACAATTTAGTGAGACCCTGTTTCAAATTAAAATTAAAATATGGTTAAGGGTGTAGCTCAGAGTTAGAATGTTCAATCTCCAGTACAGAAAAGAAAAGACAAGGTAAGGGAAAGGAAGGGAAGGGAAGGGAAGGGAAGGAGAAAGGAAAGGAAAGGAAAGGAAAGGAAAGGAAAGGAAAGGAAAGGAAAGGAAAGGAAAGGAAAGGAAAGGAAAGGAAAGGAAAGGAAAGGAAAGGAAAGGAAAGGAAAGGAAAGGAAAGGAAAGGGAGAGAAAGAGAAAGAGAAACAAACACACTTAGTAATAGTCTGAGGAGAAAGAACAGACAGCATTTGGTGGCCAATTGGGTGTGAGAGCTGAAGGATGGGAGACATTTGATGACAATTTAAAACAAGATGACATTTGGTTTGAGCAACAGGACATTAGCAGTTCTGGGTGACATGCACTGGGAAGCGCCGGGCCTTTGGATGAAGGTAGACAAGTCACTGAACCCAGGTTTGAATCCTCACTAGCTATGCCACTCTTGAGATTCATTTCATTTCTAATGCTCATATTGCATTTCTAAAAACAATCTCTACTTCATAGAGTAACTGTAAGGACCAAGTGATAAATAAATTGCCCGGTCATCTTTCTAAAAACAGTACTATGTCTAGTGCACAGTAGGCATTTGGAATTTTTTTTTTTTTTTTTTTTAGTTCTTCCTCTTGTCCCACTAAGATACTGAATATACTAATCATATTCCAAACATTTGCTCCCGCTTCCTCTTAGAGTTATGTGTCCTGAAGACATCCTTGCCTTCTGCCTGATTCTACTACCCAGATAACTTGAAATTTGCTATTAGTTGTAAGTTTTTCTTTCACAAGCACCTACAAATGGTGATTTTGCAGTATTTGAGTTTATTTCCTGCATTGAGACATTTATTATTATTATTTATTTTCTTGTGGGTTTTTCTGGAAAGTATTTTCACTTATAAAAATTTATTTGAAAATATGTATTTTATTTAAATTAAAGATCTTATTTATTTATTTATTTATTTATTTATTTATTTATTTATTTATTTATTTATTTTGCAGTACTGGGGATTGAACTCAAGGGCCTTCTACCTCCGAGCTATACCCCCAGCCCTATTTTTTATTCTTTACTTTGAAACCGGGTCTCACTAAGTTGTGGAGTGCCTCACTAAGTAGCTGAGACTGGATCTTTTTTATTTAAAAGCTTGTGTCAGAATCCACAGTATTGCTTCATCTAATTTTTTTCTCTATCATCTTTCTTTTTCATTTCTTCATTTCTTCATTCCGTTTCTCTACCACCCACATATCTAGTCATTAAACTTTTTTGTGATCTATTATGTCATTGGCAAAGTACAACAGAGAAAAATAAGATGAATAAAATTAAGTAAATGACAGATTAAGAAGAAAAATATAATCAATTCTATATATATACACATATATATATATCACATAACCATATATTATAAAAACATTCATTATACCTATTTAGATACACACACACACACAGACACACACACACACAGCCAGAAGATGACATTAAAGCCTTTGCAATATAATTGTGTCAAATGCTACAGAGAATAATAAAACCTGAGTCTGGCTCTGTGAAGGGGAAAGGCCAGGAGAAGGAGAGAATTCTTGGGTTGGCTGATGCAACAAGTGGACATGAGGAACAGACTTCTGCTGTTAAAGAAAATGCCTAGGATGAAGAAATAAACATGGGAATAAAGAGCAGAGAAGAGTCTTGGTTGAGTTTGGAGGAAAGGGTAGATTGAATGCAGATAGCAGAGAGACCAAGAATATCAATCACAGATGTTAGATTCTGCTATACTTTGGAAACAGAGTAACTTGGTTAGAGCTATATAGGCAGAACTTGTTTTTTTTTTTTTTTTTTTTTTTTCTTTTATTGGTTTTTGCTTTTATTTTTTTTTTTTTCGCCAAAAAAGATGGAAAGGAACAGCCTCTGCCTCTGAATTTGACGCGTCCTCACCGATGTCCTCCCTAGCAGGCTCACGCTCATCCACACATGGGAACCATTCCTGGCTGGTGTGGGAGGTTTACAATAGCTCAGAGACTTCCTGTCTCACCCATCCAGCAGAATTCACAACTCAGCCTCCAAGACATGGCATATGGGAGCCCAGGCAAAAGTGCCAGACTCCTGTGTTCATGCTGCGTCATCCTGCCTCTCCTTCTTGGTTGCCAGTCAACCTGCTCTCTAGCATTGGTCTTCTGCTTTACACTAGATTATTTTAGCTCTGGTTTTTCATACTGCCTGATATAGCTGGCTGTCTCTAGGATGACTTATCAGACTTGGACAGCGCTCCACGGCCCTGTGCCAAGGGGCTGAAGTCTCACCTTGCTCTGCATCTTGCCATCTTAGCTTCTAGAACGCTTTGGTGCCCAGCTCCATCTCACCCTGCCCTTCAGACATGATCCCTATCCATTTATCTCCTTTTCTTCTGCTCCAAGCTACTTCCAGAGAACCACACTGTGACAAGGAAGGGAAAGATGACTAGGGAGAACCCGTAGGCTAATGCAGTTTGGAGGGTGTGGTCTTGAACCTGAACTGTGCTGGTGGAAGTAGACATTAGAAGAATGACAGGTGAAAGTGAGGTGAAGTAAACATGAAACGCTTAGATACTGAGAGGAAAGTGAAAAGATTAAATGTAACATCATCAAGTTTAAATTTACACTTTGCCCTAATAATCTCACTCATAATCTCAAAAGAATATGAGAATACATATGAATCCAATAAGGTAATTGCAATTTCAAAATATTGGAAACTAAATGCTCAAGCATAGGAAATTGATTGAATAAATGGTGTCACATACACAAAATGTAGTGCTTTATACTTTTGAAACAAAGAATGAAAAGATTTCTGTGAACTTAGAAGTGAATCCCAGGCGATGATGCTAAAAGACAAAGACAGATTTAAGAAGAACAAAAAATAGGTGAAAACAAAAAAATTATAGCATATGTATGTATCTTCTTTTACAAAAAGAAACTCCTCTGTAAGTAAAGCAGAAAGCAACAAAATTAATTACCTATAAGGCAGAGAGTAAGCAAGTTAGAAGGCTTCATGAAGAAAGTGATGATTCTCTGAGCATCTCTTTTGAACAGTTGTGACTTTTCGAAACATGTTTGTGTTCTGTACATTTTTATACTTTTATTGATGCATGATAGTCCCATAGCATAAAGTAGTTTACAGTGATAGTGACATACATGCACTCAGCACTTGGTGAGCTTTCCCTCGGCTCCCTCTTCACTATCCAAGATATTGAGATTGACATTGGCATTCTCACATGTGTCAATAATGTCCATGGAAGTGTTTCCTTCATTAATTCTCTCTCCTCCCACACCTTACCTAAGGCCACTTCCATGTTTCCATTGGAGTTTCTCAACCATTATCTAAAGTCCCTCTGATACACCAATGATTCCCTAGCTTCTAGATATGAGAAAAATCATATGAGCCTTCACTTCTTGTGACTGGTTAATTTCATTTAACATAATGTTCTATACATTATAAAATATAATCATATTAACCAACCATGGGAATGAAGAGAGGGATTGAAAGTAATCTGAAATAAATAATTTCAAATATATTTCAGATGACTACCATAGCCACACTAATGGGAAGAATCTAGCAGGAATCCAGGTAACTTATGAAGACAGCATTTGACTAGAAACTCCAATTTTGGACGTGATTAGGGTAGAATAAGGGTAGGAGGGAGAGTATTGGAAACAAATCCTGCTTTGTGGGTTTTTTTTTTTTTTTCGGTAGATTTGTTTTGTATATCTGTGTGTATGAAGCAATCTTACAAACCATTGTAGATGTATAATAGGGTCGAGAGAATGAGATATGAAATATGGTATACACAAATATGGATTGGGGAAAAAAAGAAATAACTCATGGGAAGGACTAGAATTGAATGTATTGATGTAAATTCATGATTTCAAATACACATGCATACACACATATACATACATATATGTGTGTATATGTATGTTACGGATACTCTTATGCATGTGTACAGGCATATGCATATATTTACTAATGTTAAATTAAAGTAGAGAGCAGGCCTCCACAATCAGATAAAACCAGTTAGGCCATATGAGTGACCTTAATCTTGCTTGACCAGCAAAAACATGCAAAACTGACCTCGAGCTATTTCTTATAAATGCCAACATTAAAGAAATATAAAACTTGAGCTCAACCAATCAGAGGCAACCAATAAACTTATCGTAATATAATCAGTGTCTTTCCAATGGAATAGACTAAGTAAGGCAACTATGTAATTGTAACCAAGCAAATATTTTCTTTGCCTTGCTTCTGTGTTGTTCCTCTAAGAGTCTATCACTTGCATTCTCTCGGTGCAGCCCTTGTGCCTGCCACCTCTGGTTTGGAGCTGCTCAATTCAGGAATCATGGTCTACACAAACTCTGTATGGCACCTACTTTGCCTTTTTGGTACTAGCCCGTTTATTAAAGAGAGTGCCAAGAAGCAAAAACATTTCCAGTACAAATAAATTTCCTTAGTGCTCACATTTTTTTTTTTACTTCAGCACTTTTCTTCACTAGAAAGAGGCAGAGTTGTTTGTTTCTCTGATTTTGAGAAATGGCTGATTCAAAAGCTATGGCAGGGAAGGTGCGACATGACCCTGGAATATTTCGTTGAACCAAAAAATAAAAATTATTAGAAATAAAACAAAAATAATGGAGTCATGTCACAAGGATACAAAAACTAGCCTTAAGATGCTCCAAAACTTACTATGGAACAATCTCATGTCACAAGGATACAAAAGCTAGCCTTAAGATGCTCCAAAACTTACTATGGAACAATCTGTACACCAGAATAATTAAATATAGAAGTAAATAATAAGCCAATGAAATAATATAAATTCTGACTCCAAAATGATAGTAAGTTACTTGGCAAATAAAATATCAAATAACTGGCGAGTGAGAGAGGACTCTCTTTAGTGGAAAAATACCAACTGGTAAATAGGGAGGGAATGCTGAAGTTCAAAAATTAATATTTTCCAACCATCCCTTAAATACTATGTAAGAGGAAATCATCAACAGATAATAAATCTAGGGCAATTTAATGAGGAATAGGATAGTTGTATGCTTTTGAAGTGTTTCCCCATACTCTGTTCACTTGTCATGAGGAGGATAAGTCAGAAAGTCAGTACTAACAGAGTGGGAACATCAGACATCACCTTGACCAGTTGATCAGAACTTACTGCCCCATCCCCCGCCAGTAACAGCAGAGGACACCATGAGCTTCCTGAGAACAAAATCCTCTACCTGGAATCTCACCTAAGAATGTATAACAACATCTAATCAGGAGGAGGCATCAGACAATCCCCAAATGAATATTTTTTAAATAGTTGGGAACCATTCTTTTCAAGATTGTCAATGCTTTAAGGCTAAAGTTATGAAGACTGTCTAAATTAAAAGAAGCTAAATAGAAGTGACAACTTCACTATCCCTAGATTAAATTCTATAATGAGGGGGAAAATACTAGAAAGAACATGATTGAATCAATGGAAACAAGTAAACTATCCCTAGGCTAGATCCAATAAGAAGGGCGAAAATATTTTAAAGTATATCATTGAGTTATTGACAAAACTGAACTATAGATGGTAGATTTCACAAAATTCTAGTACTAATGTTAAAAAAAAGATAGAGATGCAGATATCTTAGACATATATCCTGTAGTTTATCAAATATGTTTATCACCTATCAAAACAAATCTGTGTATGTTTTCCTTTAAGATATGTTAACGTGGTAATTGCATTCCTTAACATGAAGACATCTTCTAAGTGTACAATAACCTTCATTTGGTTATAATATATTTTTAGTGCCTGTATTTGATTTGCAAAAGAATAATGAATAAGTTAAAAAAACAGAGAATTCAAATAAAAAATAGAATCCAAATCCTATTACTGAATAATTTGGAAAAGAATGAATTTCTTCAAGATTGAAAGAAGTTTCAGACTGTGGGATGTGGTGCGTGTGTGTGTATGTGTGTGTGTGTGTGTGTGTGACGATATTGATGCATATTATGAATCAGCAGTAGAGAAATCCTACTGAGAGGAATGAAAAGGCTGAAGTGCTGAAGAGACCTGAGGAGAAAGAACATGATGAATACCAGAAGTGATCTGACTACCCAGCCCACTGTCCTTTTCCCTGATGGATCCTCTGTCACTCCATTCTGGGTATAGCCCTCATTCCTCTTAGAAAAACACCTTTACTGAGCTCAATCTATACCAAACAATTTGTCACAATCAGACTGGAAAATGCCTAGCTCTGATTGCAGATGGGCTTGGCCGATAATAAGAGCTTTTTATTGTGTGTGTGGGGGGTGGGGGTAATATTTGTTCAGCTAGTCAAATCCTCGCCTTTCGCATGTACAAAAACAGCTTGAATCCCTGGATCAAAATTAAGATCATCCCTGGAGCTTAACAACCCATTAAAGTCCAGGCTACATCCCAAAGCAACTGAAGCAGAACGTCTGGGGCAGTACTTGATGCGCACTGACATTTTGTGATTTTTTCCTTTGGGGAGCCTAGCGTTCAACCAACTTTGAGGCTCCAAGTGCCCAAATGTTAAGAATTTTTAATTATAGTAACCCTGGCTAAATACCATTGTAACAAAAACTGCAACAATTTTGGTTTGTTATGGTTTTGCTCATTAATTTTAACAGCTTCTCAGCAATTTTCTAAGAAATATTTTAATGACTTCTATGAAATATAAAAGCAATTTAGTGATATGTTGACAAATATTATTTGAACTGTTTCATTCACCCTTTTCTCCCTCTCCTCCTCCCTACCCTAACCCTCTTCCATGATTCTACTGGTCTCTGTCTCCATTTATTGAAAATTCCTTTTCTATCCCATTTTCTCTCTAGCTTTCACATATGAAAGAAGACATATGACCCTTCACTTTCTGAGATGGGTTGATCTTACTTAGCATAATATTCTCTAGTTCCATCCATTTTCCTGAAAATGTCGTAATTTTGTTTTCTCTACGGCTGAGCAAAATTCCTTTGTGTGTATGCACATTTTTTTAAATCTATTCATGTGTTAATGGACATGTAGGTTGGGCCCATAATTGTCTATTGTGAATCATGCTGCTATAAACATGGATATGCATGTATACGAAGGCATCACCACCAACATCACTAACATGTACCATGTATGGGGTTCGAGGGAGTGGGCTGGTATCTGGAGGAAATCACACCATAGGCTGCGTACATGTATGTTGGTATCACACCGAACCTCACTATGACATATAGTTATAATGCACCAATAAAAGTGCATTTTTTTGCATAAAAATTTGGTCAAACAAAATTCTTGCTACCACTATATTCTTCAATGAGTTTCAATATTCAGTTTATCTGAAACTTCTATCAAATTAAAAGCATTTGATCCTCCTTGATGCTAAGGTATAAATTAACCCCCCCCTTGAAATTATTTTTAAAATACTTAATCCAACATTCAAAGTCATGGCTCCCAATTTACAAACAATGTGGTTCAGGGTACTTTCTGGTGAATATCTTGCTCCCAGGAGGCATTTGAAATAGCTGGAGAGTATCAACTTGCCAGTCTCAGCAAGATGACATTTTCCCCCTATTGATTTATCTGAATTTCACTTCTAAAAAGTATTCTCAAAAAGCAGCCTCACTCAGAGTTTCAACATTCCTCCACGCCTACATATTTCCATTTTAAAAAACAAAATTTGATTATTTCACTTCAGAATTTCCACAGAGTCTACTTCTTACCTGCATTAGAGCAGATGACATCTTGGGAATTCTTGCACATTTGGTTGCTTTTTTTCTTGGTCAGGTCACAGTTGGTTGGGTACTGGCAAGCTTCTCCCGACCATCCTTGGTCGCATTTGCACTTTCCGCAGTCACAAGTCCCATGTCCTGAGGGTTTAACAACATTGGTGAGACTCCAGCTGTTTCCCAAGGAAAACACTATAGTAGGAAAGCTGTCAGGGGTGGCCGTGGTACAAGTCTGAGCTATAATGACTTGAAACGCATGCATCTCTCAGAGGCTGAGATAGTGCTGTTATATAGAGTGTTATGGAATAAGAGAATTTTATTTCAGTAACCAACCTTTCTGTTTGATTCTTGAACCAGATTTCCTCAGACAAAATGTAAACTGATTAACTGATTTTTTTTATATTTGTTTTATCCCATGGTGATACTTAATATACATGTATATGTATATATAAACATTATTTATAGAAACATCAGGATGATATATCAGAAATCTAATAAGCTACATGTTCAAAAAACGTCAGCAATAAAAACATAAACATCCACTTGGCACTATAGAATTTGAGACAGAAGCCCAGGAGGAATTATGTCTATTTAAATGTATTGTATGACACCTACTCTGAATGAGAAATCTCACATGAAACTCCACTCAACTCATCATTAGTCTTATAGTTACTTGCATTCAACCTGTATTGAAATTTTATATAAATATTTTAAATATGTATTTATAATTTAAATATAATATATATTTATATTTTAAATATATATATATATTGAAATTTTATATAAATATTTTAAATATATATTTATATATAATTTCATTACAGGTTGAATATATATGTATATATATTCATATATGTTAAATATCATGAAAATATATATATATATATTCATGTATGTTAAATATCACCATGGGATGAGACCAATATATAAAAAAAATCAGTGTACATTTTGTCTGAGGAAACCTGGTTCAAGAATCAAACAGAAAAGAGTCATATTCATCTACCTCCACCAGAATTTCTCAATACTTAATATTCCTGATCTTCAACCATCATTTTGCGTTTAGACAGTAATGATGATATGGCCGTGATCATTACATTTATAAAGTCCTGCTTGATGAAGGCCACACATGTTTTCATCGACTAGGCACACACAATACTTGGATTTTGTTCTCAAAAAGCTTACAAACTTCCAAGTCAGGGTTCATATATAAAGAAGATGGTGTTATCAGCCAGAAGTGTGTGTCGTCCCATGTGAGGTTGATCAACATAGCTCATCACCTATAGGAATGAGATGGGACACTTTCTAGATTTCCTGGACCTTTAGCTGGGCCTTGGAAGTTGAGTAGGCTTTGAACGGGTTGTAGAGAGACTATTCTTTTACTACACAAGGTAATAATATAATGTCTTAATGTCTGAAATTCAGGTAGTTCATGAAATGGATCATGGATCTGATGCCAATAGTCATTTGATGTGGCAGCCAGCATCCACGGAACGAGGTCCAGATGGTCACTTGGAAGAGATGGCTCAAAGACAGCCCATTTGGGAATGTTCAACAGAGCTTGAATCTGTGATGGGCTGCTATGTTAAAACTCCCTCTTCCTGTGGCCCAGTCCATGCTAATGTTCCTATTTTGGTCGCATTTGTCAAATTAAGTATTCTATTTTACAGTCAAGGTCTTGCAAGCACCCTAATTGAAATTCATTTTATTTACTGCAATTTTTCTCTGTAAAATTGATTGTATCATTTTGCATTCCTCTTTGGCCCCACACGAGATTGTCAATCTCAGCCAATTTGGTATCATTTTCAAACACAAGTGATCTCTCCTGTCAACCATCCAGTCTATTTATAAAAGTATTAAGCCAAATTCTTCAAGTGACTAAGCCTTTATGGGTAAATTAAACACCTGGGGAAACAGTGCCTCTTTGATTGTGTTAATGTGTCAGGTTGAATCTATCAGCTATTTCTTATGGTTTGTCTCAATAAAAGGGCTTCATGTCAATAGCCAAGAAAATAAAAGTAACTTAAATGCTTATCACATTAATGATTTACTGACTCAAGAATGAAAGATTACTCAATGTTTCTTTTATATTGGATGGGACATCACAAACCCTAACCTAAGGTGTACACAGCAGAGATAGGTCAAAGGTTAACAAATTTGTGTGGGGGTAAGGTCAAAGAGTACAAATTTTGCCTGGGCATGGCATGCACACCTGTAATCCCATTACTTGTGAGGCTGAGACAGGAGAATTGCAGGTTTAAGACCAGTCTCAGCAATTTAGCAAGGTGTTCAGCAACTTATTGAGAATCTGTTTCAAAATTTAAAAATAAAATAGGGCCTGGGCTATTTTTCTGAGGTAGAATGCATCTGGGCTCAATCCCTAGTACCATCAAAATAAAAAATTTAAAAAAGAGTACAAAGTATTTAAAGGGGGTAAGTTTAAGTTAAGGGGATGTGAGGATAATGTATATAGGACAGGAAGAGACTGATCCATCTCAAATAGACCCCATGAAGCATCAACAGAAGCAATAGTCTAACGTGCTCATTCCTCATAGACTCAGTTTCATGGACCCCCCTCCATAAAAGATCCTAGGGTAAAATAACCCTGGGAAAAATTTGATATATAGCAGCACACTGAAGACCTCCAGATGTGCTCTCATGAAAAAGTGATTCAAATTTAGTGCAGAATACATGGTTTGTTTGTTTGATTAGGGGCCTCCATTCCTCATCAACTAGACTGGCATCTTCAAGACATGCTTAGATCCTCCCAGCAGAGGTGTAGTTGGTGTTCTCAGTGTTTTCCTTAGCAACTGCTCAGAGTAAGTATGTCCGCTAATGTAGAACCAGGTTATCTGCCTTTACATTCTTTCTAAACTCCAGGCCTAGCACAGGCCTCTTTGATTCACAACCCCCACATTTAGATAATGCTAATGGAATAGAAATTGATTTCTGACCACCAAAAATTATCAAATGCACTCTTATTTAGAGGTAAATACATTATTTATTTTACAAAAGAAAATAATGTTCAGACTACTTTTACTATTTTTTCCCCAGGCTAGTAAAAGCTTTGACAGAGCTCAGGGAATTAGGCTGCTATATTATTGTGGCAAAGTAATCTCCATTAAGTGTCCAAAATAGGGCTCCAAGAAACGACCCAATTTTTCAAAATAATTTATGCCTTATACATGAGTGTCCTGGGACTACTGTAACAAAGAATCTCAGACTTGGTAGCTGAAAAGAACAGAAATGTGTCCTCTCCTAATTCTGAGAGCCAGAAGCCTGTCATTACGGTATCAGCAGGAGATTCCTTGTAGAGATGTGGGGGAGCCATAGTCCCATGCCTCTCTCCTAGCTACCAGCGGTTGCTATTAATCCTTGCATTGCTTGGCCGTGGTAAGGCAACTCCATTCTCTATTTCTGCTTTCTCTTGTGCTCTCCTCTGTGTCTGGGTCTTCATTCATGTTATGTGCACAAGTCACTGAACTTAGATTCATCTTACCTCACTTTAACACAATTACATCTTAAAGATCCCAGGTAGAGACAAGGTCAGGTGTTAGGACGTCATATAACCTTATGGGGAATGCAGCACAACCCCATACTGTTGCAAATGAAGATCGTTACTCTTCTCTGTCCTAACCCATATTCATGTAAAAGATTGGGCTATCTTTTTCTCTTAAGAAACTAAGACACTCTTAATGGTAGGAATACATGCATATCCGTGTCTATTGTGGCATAATTCCCAGTATCTGAATTATGGAACCAAACTAGGTGTTCGTCATCAGAATAATGGATAACAAAAATGTTGTATATATTCACAGTGAACTTTTACTCCACTATAAAGAAGAACAAAATTATGTCATTTGCAGGAAAATGGACGAAAATAGAGAATATTATGCTAAGTAAGACCAGCCAGTCTCAGAAAATCAAGGGTCAAAAGTTTTCTCATATATATGGATGCTAGAGAGAAAATAAGAGACAAAAAGGACTTCAGACAATTGATAAGAGTGACCAGTAGAATACTGGAAGGAGACAGAGGGAGGGAGATGGGGAATGGAGAAGAAAGAACTGCTGGAAGAAACAGTTCAAATTCTGTTGTGCCCATGAGAAGGTATGACGCCCATCCTTCCTATTATGTGCAGGTGGCAGTGGGTAGCAGGGCGGGACCTGAAGGGAAACATACCAAGACCTGTGTGCAGGTTTGCATGCACGACTTTGAAGCTCACCGAGATGTTAAAGTGCACCCATAGAAGTATATACATATATAAAAAAAGAAGATTAAGATGAACCGGCTGCTGGGATGACAGCAAGCCCCCTTCCACTTCTCCCCCACCCTACACTGGAAGTCCTGAGAACACATGTACAGCTCCACGGGTGTCTCCCCTCACCAAGTCTTCCTCTAATGGTTGCTCCTTGACCACTGCTTCAGTCTAGAGACACGCAGGCTGTCACAGACATGGGGACAGGCCAAGTCTGAAAGAGAGTTTGAGATTTTGGAGATGGAAAGTTCTAGGTTCTGAGCACCTTGATCTAAGACAGAAGAGGTAACCATTTCCAGGGATCCAGGTAGTGACATCCCTTTGGTCTCTCAGATGCCCCACCCTACCTCCACCATTGAAACAGACAGTGGAAGCCCTAAGCCCTGAGCCCAGAACAGGGCTTCTATTGCCTAGGTCTAAGGGTGGACTTGGCTGGACAGTGCTACATGAAGTCCTAGCCACCAGCAAAGTATTTCCCATCCCTGGCTATCTGGACCATTCCAGTGGTTTCTTCTCCAGCTCATTCAATTTCCACAACTATGAAATGTGATCTTAAACTGAACAATCCAACATGCTTGAAGATAAATCCACTGACCTTCAAGTAAGTTTCCAAGGAGTCAAGGGAAAACAAACACACAAAGCATAAATGTCAGAGAAAAGCAAAACAACTCTCTCACCAAAGCAAGGGGAATGACAAAGAGAAAGGCCATTTTTACTGTTGGAGGTGTGCCAGGGGTGCGGCCAGCCACTTGGAAGGAAAGACAAGCCACAGTGGAACGTAAAAATCGGTATTTCGGTCCTCTTTTCAGGAAAGCATGTGAGGTCTGAGCTCCTTTCTCTTAGGTGAGCCAACTTCTTGCTCCTCCACTGATCAAGGGAAAGTATTCCAAGAGAATAAAACAGATTTCCTGATTCTTAAATAATCAATGCCACAAGTCACTGATCAATGCAAAGTCACTAATCTACTCAAGTGTGTGGTGGCAAACCCCTTAAAATGCATCACGGAACAGTAGGAGGAAAGCTGTGGCTTTTATTTTCAAGTTAAAACAAACTGCTTTGAAATGGAAATATAGATTTTACACCTGTTGAGAACTATTTTTTTAAATCAATTAACTATTTTTCATGTACCAATGAAACATAATTGTAATTTTCTCTGCCAAATATAAGGAAGAAAATAAGTGAATAAAGATGAGAGGGCCAGCATTAACCTCTCTCCTCTAGGTCCACTGGCGTTTTGTATGCAAATAAAATACCAACATACTGTGCTTTTTAAATTAGCTATATATTGTGTCCTCCAGTACTCATGGAGTCTTAAATAGCTGAAAAGTAGCTAGCTAGTTAGATAGATAGTAGATTAAAAATAGGTTGGTATAGTTGGCATGGTGGCACAGACCTGTAATCCCAGTACTGGGGAGGCTGAGACAGGAGGATCATTGGTTTGAGGCCAGCCTCAGCAACTTAGTGAGACTGTGTTTCAAAATGAAAAAATAAAACAGGGTTTGGAGTGTAGCTCAGAGGTAGAATGTCCCTGGGTTCAATCTCCAGGACCACACACACATACAAAGGTTGATACAGATATGGGATAAGATTTAGATAAAGATATATAGATGTGTGTCTATAGATAATAGATAGATAGATAGATAGATAGATAGATAGATAGATAGATAGATAGCACCCAGGTCCTCATGCATGCTAGACTAACACTCTACACCACCAGCCCTCAATATATAGCTATAAATGATGACATAGATACGTATATTGATGTAGAAAATGGCATAGATGTAGAGAGACATAGAAATAGATCTAAAATATATATCAATATAGATACATCTCATAGAGATCTTGTTTGATGACAAAAAACTTCTCGTCACACAATCCCAGCAGCCTCACATAAACTTACTTTGGAATAACATCAGTGAAGTAATGAAAGCAGATGTGAGGAAGTACATTGTCAGTCAACATTTTAAAACAATAATAAAATTGTCTTCTGTTTCCATCAACAGCCAACGTTAAACAATGTCAGTAATAAAACACTCCTCTCCAAAATTAAAAAAACGCACACACACAAAATCTTTGTTGGCTTAATTTCCAAATAATAGCTGCAGTTACGATTGAGCTTTACTAAAGCCTGTATTAGCAAGCTTTGTATTAGAACATGCATATGATTTAGTACTTAGCAAAGATTGTATTTTAGTGGAAGTTAATTCCATTTAATTGTAGGACCGAACACATACAGACTCAGCCGCTCACATTTTTTTTTGCATGTTATTCTGAGATAATTTTATTTATTTTTTAATTTTTATTTAATTTATTATTATTATTATTATTATTATTATTATTATTATTATTATTATTATTATTTTGCAGTACTGGGGATGGAACCCGGGGGCATTCTACCTCTAAGCTACAACCCCAGCCCTATTTTTTATTCTTTATTTTGAAACAGGGTCTCACTAAGTTGCAGAGGGCCTCACTAAGCAGCTGAGGCTGGCTGCGAACCCGGATCCTCCAGTTTCAGTCTCCCAAGTGCGGGGATTACAAGGGTGCACCACCACGCCGGCCTCTGAGATAACTTTAAACTCACAGAGATGCAAACATGGTGCAGAGTTTTTCCTATCCTTCATCCAACGTTCCTACTGCTAGCATCTTGCATAACCACAGTACACTTACCAAAACTAAAAAATTAACATTGTTCAATATCATCTAAACTACGAATTTTTCCCATTTCCCTCCAGTTTTCCTACTATTGGCATCTTCCTGTTCTGGGATTCCCCCAGAACCCCACATTGTGTTTAGTGATCAGGTCTCCTGGGTCTCCTCCGATCTGTGACAATTTCTGAATCTCTCCTTGCCCTCAGGACCTTGAGGATTGTGCAGCCCAGTGATCAGTTAGAGAATGTGCTTCCATTTGTTTGTTTCTACTATTTTATCATGAGTACGCAGACGTTATGAATTATTGGGAAGGACTTCACAGATACGCATGTCCATCGCATCGGAAAATACTTGATGGGATATGCATCATCCCATCAAGTTTTAATGTTAGCTTTGAGCACATGATACCTCTACTGCTGTATCTGCCAGATGTCTCTCCACTATTAAATGCTTATTTCTCTCTTCCTATTTCATACATCTGGGAAGGGCACTCTGGGGTACTCTCTATTTAATATCTTACTAATTTTAACATTTCTCAGTCAATCTTACTTGCAGCTTTTATTTCTTTGGAGATATAATGACAATTACATTTAGATTAGAGATTTAGATGTGTGTGTGTGTTGTTTTCCTTGGTGGTACTACTGGAGATTGAACCCAGGGTCAACATCCCCAACCCTTTTTATTTTATACTTAGAAACAGGATCTCGCCAAGTTCACACACACTGGCCTCAAACCTGCAATCCTCCTGTTTCAGCCTCTCAAGTCCTGAAATCACAGGTATGCACCACTGCACTCAGCTCATATATACTTTCTTTTCTCTTTTCTCTTTTTTTTGAGCACTTCCTTTCTGATTCCATAAGATCCTTCACACTTATACTTTCCCTTCTTAAGCTTTCAAATTAACCAACTTTCTAAGGAGCCCTGGTTTCTTTTAGTTGAGAGTATTACTTACTTGGAAATACTAAAATCTGGGCACTACAAACCAAGATCTGGAATGCTTATTTGTTTTAAATTTTAAAACAACACACACACACACACACACACACACACACACACAAGTCATGTGCAATTTTTGAGGTAAGTACAAATTTTTATTCACATGTGAAGTCTTTCATCGAATTGTAGTAATCTGTTTAAAGATTAAAATGCATACTTATTTATATATTATTATTTGTTTTAAAGATCAAAGCCAGAAAATTATTTTCCATGATTTCTACTGACAACAATTTTATCATCATAATAATAATGGATGTTGTTAAAACTTAATTATCTTCCAGTGTCATAAATGAATGAGTTGTACCATGGCTAGAACCTCATAGTAACCTTAAAGAAGATATGTAAGTCTGAATACTTAGTTGGCTCTGCCAGCTAAAATCCATTTGCTCTTGTTCAAATGTGTAAACTCCAAGATACACTTTGTGTCTTATTTTCCAGTAAATTCAAATATGCTTACTTACTACCAGACATCCAAATTTTCTAGTATTTTTGAACCATTATAGAGTCCCCAGACTTCTCTAATGATAAAAATATAAGAATTAAATATGCTATATCTATAATTCTAAGGAAAAAAAAACTGTGAAAGGATCCTTTATCTAACATTGTAATCTTTCCACAGTTTGAGACAGAAATAGCCATTTTTTAAGACAGGGCCACCCATCCCTGGCATGCTTCTCAAGCTAACAAAAGATGACCTCTTAGATATTTCTGCTCTTCGTTCCTGAGAACATTTTGATGTGAGTAGTGAAAGAATTCCATGTAAGGTATATTGTCCAGAAGTTAAGAGATCTGACTTTAGATCCTGCTCAGACATTCATAAGCCGTATGATCTTGATGAGGAAAATGGAAGAGAAAAGAAAAAGTAATAAGAATTGGCTTCTGCTACTATGGTAAGTACTTTATGCAGGCTAATCTGTTTAATTTTCATAATGAATCAGTAAGATAGATTTGTTTCTCCATTTTGCAAATGAGAAGACTAAGAACCAGAGTGTATGTAGCTTGCTCCAGGTCACATAGCTAGTCAGCTCAAAAGCTCTGTTTCCCATGACAGCCAAATGTCCTCTGCTTAGTTCTGGAGGGCCATGGGCTTGAGAGCAAGCACCCTTTGCTCTAGGGAAGGAGAAGAAGGAGGAACCCTGGGCTGGTGGCTTGACTGCACTGGTTTTGCTTTCGCTGTTTCCTTTAGGAACGGATGCACAGAGTCCTATTATTCCCCATCCCTGGTGAAGGAACCCAAACAGTAAAATTTTAAAACTTTACTATTTAAAATTAAATCATGCTAAAAGTGGTAGGTCAAAGAATTCAGGAATCTAATCAACCAATTTCTTGGACTTGCTGTGCTCATCTGAAAAGTTAAGAGAATGCACTGAATGATTGCAATATTCCATTCATCTGGAAAATTCCATACAATAGCCCAATTTTTTTTATTTTCCTCATAACAAAGAAAAGTATTCTCTTCAAATGGAGAGTTAAAAGCCATAAAACCAGTGGTGGTGACTGCAAGCAATTGATATTAATCCATGTTGGCTACTAAAAATCATGAAGCAACTAAAATTCTTTGTTATGCAAAGCATCTATTAAAATATTGTAACCTCTCCTAATGTTCATATTTTTAAAGTGGATTTTGATTAATATTGCTAAAATTGGGGACTTAAAATGGAAATTCTGATAACCAAAGATTGAAAGATAAAATAAAGCAAGACACAATATTTTGGCTGAATTTAGGTAGTATATTTTATAAAGTAAAAAGTGTAATAATTTATCAAATACACGCAAGAATAATACAAATTCTCTCTCTCTCTTTCACACACACACACACACACACACACACACACACACACAATTAGTTTATGGATTCAGGGAACACCTAGATGTTTGTAAATTGTGCCAGCGTTAGCTTTGTGAGCTTTAGTGGATTATAGGTAATCACTTAACTCTCCTGGTCTCATTTTTGGGAGGAGAGTCTGATAAAATAAAAATGTATATGAGCTCAGTGTTTTTGGAAGGATGGAGGGAATTTCTCCCTGGCCCTATTTTATCCAAATCAAACCCAAGAAGCTAGTGCTCCTTCCCTACCTGAGAATCCACAGCAATAAGAGTGAGTGCTGTCTCTGTATCTCAGGTGTCTTGAGAAGGAAGAGGGGGAAAAGCTGGAGATTAGAGGACAGAAGTTCTCAGATCTAGTGCCCCCTTCTGTTTTCCAGTTCTAAGATTCTATTTAACAGAAACCCTTACAGGGATTCTTTTACCTTCTTTTGCAACAAACAAAAACAGTCCTCTCTTCCTTTGGTTCCTTTCTTGGCCTTTGGTCTTCTGTTGGGGCATTTTATTCAACTGCCTGTTAGTATCAAACACCAACTGACAGAGGCACTCGAGGATTAGAAATGTGATATCCACCAGGACTCTGTGTCTTAGCTCATGGGAAGAATTTAGTCAAACTGGAATCTAAGATCTCAGATTGCAGCAACCAAGATCAGCTGAATCTCAGTTTTCCTGAAACTCCACCACTACCCTGGTTCCTTCCCATGGATTAATGCACGTGCCTATGAATCTGGGAAAATGGAAATATATATGTCTGTTCATGTGTGCATGTGTGTTTTTAACACATATGTATGTCAGGATATACATATATAAGAATTAGCAAGAATATAAGCTTTGTCCTTTAATATGGTTACTAAAAGTGAAAGCTCTGGGTGAGGCATAGAACATTTTATACACACATCTTTAATAAACATTAACAGTCTCCCTCATCTGAAGCCGGTGCATCTGCACCTTAAGTTTACCTATAGAGTGAACTCTGTATGTACCCTATTCCTCACTCTCTCTATGGAATTCTACATCAATATGGCACCCCTCTGTCTCCTCTATGAGGTAGTATAATGCAGGGCTTCAGAGTGTGGACTCAGTGACAGACTGTCTGGACTCAAAACCCATATCCATGATTTGCTGGCTGGGTAACTGTGGGCAAATATTTGACCTTTCCTGTTGGTTTCCTAAGGACTACCAAAACAGAGCATCATGCCCTGGACAAACTCAGACAAAAGAAATGTTCTGTTCTGGAGGTGAGACACCCAACTGCAGAGCTGTAGTCTTTTGAGACTGAGCAGAATCTTTCCTGGACTCTCTTTAGCTCGTGGTGGTAGCCAGGAATCCTTGGTGCTCCCTGACTTGCTGCTGCATCACTCAGCCTCTGCCTCTGTCAAGACAAGGCCTTCTTCTCTCTGGTGTCTGGTCTCTTCCTCTCTTCTTATAAGGACATAGTTATATTTTTTTATATTATCCTACTCTTGGGTGACCTCACCTTAAAGAATTCATCAGCAATGACTCTATTTCCTTCCAGCTATTACCATCTATGCTGAAAGCATTTGGAGAGCAGGCGGCCCTACCACAACTGTCCTGATAACTACAATCTTAAGCTTAAATGAAGAAGTACTTCTATAGAATAAAAAATAGATATTAAGTGCGAACTCTGAGTCATGGTTCTCCCTCTCTCATACAGTATGCACACACAAAATCTTTGATCAAATACTAATATTGCTTCTGGGTTAAAATGATAGGAAATTTTCCTGGAGCAAGTCTACATTTCACAAAGCTAATAGGTAAGCTTACTAATAAATTAATTCACTAATCAATTGAAACTGAGTAACAATTCAAAGACTTTATGCTGCTTGCTAACAAATATCTGTGCATTTAAATGCACAAATACACATGTGTTTATATGTGTTGACTCTGTAAGTAATGCTTTGGCTAATTTTAAGATCTCTAAAATTCTTCCACATTCATAAGGGAACTTGGATCAGCTGCCTTAGAAAGATCAACAAAATATAAAAAGCACAAAATATTCACCTTGCTTTGTTTTTCAGCTGCAGAGCAAAGGTTCCGATACAAAATAGTAGTTTCCAAAACCAAGTGTCCTTCATTTGGGGAATGCACAAAACATATTAATATTTATCCTTGCTTAGAAAAATGTTTATTTTGTACATTGTGTGTGTACACTATACTGATATGAAATATACATGTAAAATATACTTGAATAGGCACACACGGGCAATTCAATTTTTGATGTGGAATCAAAAGACTTTTGAGACAACTGACTTAAGCATGGGTTTACAATGCTGTAAGAAATATTAGTTTTTAAGCTAGGTGATGTAGACACACTATATTTTTTTGTTATTTTTTATAGTTTATGGTAACATTTCACTCAAAAAATTTACAAAGAAAACATACATGTAAGAAACCATGTTCCTATAAGTACTGATGTTAAGAATGCTACTTAACAATAATGTTATTTAGGGATTTCAGTGACAGTTGGGAGATGTTACAATCCATATATTCTAACATATTCACAAGATACTGCATAGGGGAGGCACAAGAATATTAATCTTTGCAACCCTAGGGTCTATGAAGATAAATGGAGAATGTACTTAGTGAATATTTTAATAAGGAGGACACTGCTATTAAAATGAATATATACTCTCATACTGGCTAAGCCAGCCAGGTATGAGAGATGTACAGAAGAGGTATGAATTGTGTGGGTGTCCAGGAAAAGGCCCTGGCCCCTGCCCTGCCTCAGTGGGAATGGACCATAGATCCAGAGATAGAGTTGGAGATCCAACCTGGGGAAGATTCATAAATTTTCTCTGGACCCCCATCGAATTGTTTCAACAGAATAGAGCTGGCTGGTAAGGCCACAGGTCACTGACATAGGCCTGCGGACCCAGCAAGGTCTAGGAAAACAATCTCTTTTCTGAGAAAAATGGTTATTGCCTAAAGAGGACTCGTGGTTAGCAGGGATAGGCAGACCCACAAGGACAACTGAGTAAATGGGAAATAGAGATGTGGTAAAACAGAGAACAACTAGGGAAACTAGAGATAAGCAGGACCTCAGGTGTAGAAGCAGCCAAGCCCTGTGAGCAGTGCAAGGAACCTATGTCACTGTCACCTGTGTCTTGACGCCAAGAGAAACCCCAACTGGACTGAGTACTCCCTGATTGAAATTAAATAATACTTCTGAGTGGAATAAGGACATTGTACCTCCCAGCCCAATTCATATGCTGAAGCCCTGACCCTCAGCACCTCAGAATGGGATCTGATCGGGAAATAGAGGCATTACAGATAAAATTAGACAATATGAAGCCAGGTTGGGGTAGGGTAGGCCCGTAACCCAGTACGAGTGGTGCACTTATAAAAAGGAGAAATCTGGACACAGAAACGTGCTCACAGGTTGAATGCCACATGAAGATGAAGGCATGTGTCTACAAGCCAAGGAATCCCATAGATGGCCAGCAAACCCCAGATGCTCAAAAGAGGAGTTTGCAACAGATCCTCCTTCATAATCTCAGAAAGAAAAAACAACAACTTGGTGACACCTGACTCTTTGATCTCAGACTCTAAGTTCCAGGACCTGTGAGACAAAGGAATTTCTGTAGTTCAAACCATCCACTCTGTGATGCTCTGGTCGAACAACTCTAATTAATGAATACACGGATCTCAAGGTATGGTTTAAAGAAAAGAAGGGAAAACTGAGGTATGTCATCTTGCACTTCTGAGTTTAGGGTTTCTGAAAGTAACTGTCAATGTGTGATTTATTCAACAGGTTTCATCCATTTGCTTAAGAGATGACTCCATAAATGAAGGCCAAAGTTTACCTGCATTTGGGGGAAATGATCAATTCTGAGTGCTATGCTGGGCATACCCAAGGCCATCCTGAAGACTACATTAGAAGGCAAAAACCCCTGTGAGTTTGTGTCTGAAGTCAGTAGGAAAAAAAAAAAAAACATGTTTATCACTCCTTGGTCTTTTTCCTAAATACTATAGAGATACAGGAATACCCATTTATAGCAACCCAAGTCACAAGAGCCAAATGATGGGACTAATCTAGGTGTATGTCAACAGATGAATGGATAAAGAAAATGTGGTATACATATATACACATATACACACACACGGTGGAAATTTACCCAGCCATAAAGAACCAAATATATATATATATATATATGTCATTTACAGGAAAATGGGTGGAAGTGGTGACTATTATGTGAAATGACATCAGCCATTCTCAGGGTCCTGTGTTTTCTCTCATGTGTGGAAGCTAGAGAGAAAATAGGAAACAGAACAACTTCAGATAAATGAGGAGAGAGACCAGGAGAAGAGTAGAGGGGGGTTGAGGGAGAGAGGTGGGAAAGGAAAACAGGAGGATTGAGGAAGGAAACAGTTCAAATAATGTTAAATCCACATGTGAAGGGATCACTGCTGATCTCACTAACATGAACCAGGAGAGAGGAGCATGGAGTCAGGTGGGGCGTGGAGGGAGATATCGCAAGTGATGTGGGGTGTGCAAAGCTATCCCTTGGAATCTCACCAGGATGCATAATTACAGCGCACCAAGAAGAGTTAAAAGATGCAGTAGAGATCTCCCATATAAAACAATTGCTTAGGCAATCACTGCGGAAAAGACAAAGGACTCTCCAAGGCTCCAAGGTTTATTTGTTTGTTTATTTATTTATTTATTTATTGCGTTACTGGGGATTGAACTCAGGGGCGCGCTACCTCTGAGCTATACCTCCAGCCCTATCTTTTACTCTTTATTTTGAAACCTGGTCTCACTAAGTTGCGGAGTGCCTCACTTAGCTGAGGCTGGCAGCGAACCCGGATCCTCTGGTTTCAGCCTCCTGAATGCTGGGATTACAAACATCTGCCACCATGCCCAGCTCCAAGGTTTATCTTTCTAATCATTCTATTTATGGTTCCTTCTTTCTCCAAACCTTGTTATCTAGAAAGAAAAAAAAAAATTACCATTTTTTTTTTCATCGTCTTTGTTTTTGTAGTAGTGGAGATTGAACTCATAGGCATTCTACCTCTGGGCTATACCCCTAGTCCAGTTTTATTTCTTATTTTGAAACAGAGTCTCCATAAGTTGCTGCAGCTGGCCTTGAACCTGCGATCCTGCTGTCTCAGCCTCCCAAGTATTGGGATTACAGGTGTGGGCCACCACATCTGGCTATCACCTTTGTTTGAAAACAAAGGCAGTCCTCTCCTATGAAGGCCACTGCTTACTAAATAAATACAAATGCCTGAGACATAGACTTTTAATAGACAAAACATTTTTATTGCCCCTTAATTAAATCTGGGTAATGGCTAATTCAAAGATTATCTGTAATTACCTTACGATCCACCAATGCTATGATAGATCAATTCTTTAGAACATTATTTTCTCCTCACCCCACTAAAAAGTAGCAGATGGCAACAGTTCATTTTTTTCTTTCCTTCTCAGTTCAGGAATTAACAAACATTAATATTTGAGCTAACTTCCTTGTAAATCCTCTAATTTCAATGACCTTTCTATTAACTCTAACTCCCTAGGATACCTCTGCTATAAGCTGTTATAAGGTGGGTAGTTAATAAAAGTTATTGACAGCTTGGTTGACTTGACTTAAAAAAAATGAAATAATTCTCTTGCATGTCGCTAAAAGAACTTTGAGGCTTGACAGTTTCTACAATACAAAATCGGTCATCCAAAAAATATATATCTGCAGTTGGCATGGAGACTAAATTGAGCTTATTACTATTCATTCTTAAAAACTTTTTAATCACTTGCAAAGTATTTCACAAATTTTAAGAAATGATTTATGCTTGTAATTTCCCTTAAAAATAATATAGAAAAACACCTAGATCAGTAGACAGAGAAATTAAATTGAAAACAAAGCCAGAGGGCAAGCAATATTTTTTCAGGTTTAACACTCTGCCACTCTGTACCGATCTCTCTACCTCCCTTCTTGAGTAAAATCCAGGCACGGTTCACTCAAAAAGTAGAGCTCTTAGAGACATCACAGATATTGGTAAAAGGGAGGCAAATTGTACTCAGGTGTGTATTCAGGTGATCAAGAAAAAGGAAAGGAAAGGTTGCTATAGCAGCTGGTGCACTCTGCTATTTAGAAATCATTGGAAGCTAAAGCACAGGGAGACTGAGAAAGGAGCTTGGCAGGAGGGAGCCATTGCTCCAAGGCTAAGGGACTTCTGCAGGCACAAATATGACTAATTCTAAGCTTCCCGATCCCTTTCCAGGATGTCTACCCTGTTCTTTTATTATTACTATTATTAACATTAATATTGTTTTTCTCTTGCAAAAAGTGGATTATACTTAACCAGCCCTTTTGAAGCTTGTTTTCTTTTTTTTTTGGTTGGACTTTCTACCTCTGAACTTTACCCCCAGTCCTATTTTATTATTTTATTTAGAAACAGGGTCTCACTAAGTTGCTGATACTGGTCTCGAGTCTGCAATCCTCCTCCTGTCTCAATCTCCAAAATACTAGTGTTACAGGTGTGTGCCACCACTCATGACTAAAGCTACCTCATTTGTAAAACTCTGTCTCAAAAATAAAAATTTTTAAAGGAGCTGAGGATGTGACTCTGAGGTAGCATGCTCCTGGGTTCACTCCCCAGAAACAAAACCAATAAACAAAGAGTAAATAAAACTTTTTAGGTAGTGTCAATTAATTTTTTTCTAAAGCTGCACAACCCTTGATCTAGAAATCATATTTTAATAATTTATTATGTAAAAGTAATTGCACAAATATATGCAAATATGTTTAATGCACCAATTTTTATAATTAAGAAAAGCATTGGAAATAACTTCATTTCTATTGATAACGCCCTATCTTGACTCAGGAGCTATGTACTTCCCTATTCTGAAAGTCTATAGTTATTCTAATTCATGATAAATAACCTTTGCCAATTTTTACATTTAAAATTATTGCATTTTTAATCATTCTAGAGAATGGACCTTAACTTCCATTTTTCATAGGCATACTGGTATTTCAATTGGGAAATAGCTTTGCCAAGTTTATCACGCATAAAATGACATCAATACTTGTTACGCTTCTGAGTTATAAATAACTTGGACTCTCAGCGTGGCACCGAAAATAGAAAACTTACTTCTAGAGGAGGAAACTCTTGGTGGATATCTTTCAGCGATTCTTGCAAATGTTTAAGCAATCTCTCAAGTCATGTATTCAACTCGTGGAACTCCAAAGGAGAGTGCAACCCCTCCTTGCTGTCCTTCCCTCCAGTCACAGCACTCTCATCCACTTTGTGTCTTTTCTCCGGCCCCTGAGGCCTTGTGTCCTGATCTTTCAACCAGTCCCAACTGCTTCACCTTCTGCTTCTGGGAGGGCACTAATTCTTCTCTATTTCACTCCAGCTTTAGTGTTAGTGCTTTCCCCTTACATCATACAATGACACAAATGCCTTCTGTGCTTTTCAGAATATGATCAAAAGCATTTGTATAAACACAAGTCCTTACTTTTAGCCTCTATCCCACAGGTTCCCAAAGTGAACAACAGCACCTACGGGGTAGAGGAACAAAATATATGTACATAGAATAATCTAAATGCATCACTGCATCTTTCTGTATTTGATGAAGGAAGGTAAATATCCAGGGGGGTGCTGAGTAATTTTTTTTTTTTTCTGAAAAGAAGTGCTAAGCCAAAAAGAAGTCTGGGAAACCTCTGTGATCACTAGTCAATGCTCCTTTTCTTATTCAAATCTCCAAAAATGGTGCTTTTCATCCTAGCCTTACTTTTTATTTACCATCGAATGTCAATTCCACCTTTCTACTGACATTTTTCTAAGATGACTAATGTGCTTTTTATCACTTAATGCCATTGACATTTAAGTCTTTACCTTACTGGTTGTTCCTTATCCTTAGACATCTTCTCTTCTTTCTCCCCACCTCCTCCAGTCTGCCTCTGCATCCTCACCCACCTCCCCTCCATCTACCTACAGAGCATCAACGAAGCCATGTACTCCACTGGGTCTTAGAGAAGATGTAGCACACAAAAGGAATAAGAAATCCCGGAATGTTTATGTAAAGACAGTTAATTAAACTTAAACAGTCCTAACATTGCAGAGTCACAGTAGATTTTAAGCAGATGTCACTTGTTATGTTCTCTTAGGTTTTATCTTATCCACCCCGCCACCCCACTCTCCCCTGGTATCCGGTGAGTAGTTAGAAACCCCAAAAGAAAGCACCTGTGGATTAGAGGGCATATTCCAAAATTAACAGTCTCATCTCCTTTGCATATCCAAATACCTAGGCTTCAAGAAAAATAAAGTTTAATCCGACTCCTATGAGCACACATTTTAATTTAATTAATAATATACTATACAACTGTTCTGAGCCTTGATTGATTTTTTCCACCTAAAATATATGTTACAGAACTTTTGTCAAGAACTGTGAAGTGGGAATGAGATTAGATTTGACCTACTTTCAAACTAAGGTATTTCCCTACTAGAGCCTCATGTGTCCTAGCACAAGACATGAGACTATTAGGTCAGAGTCAAAGGCCCTTATTACTCACAGCAAGGTTGGTGACTGGACTGCCAAAGGGAGACAGTCATCAGAGACCCACTTCCCAAGAACAACAAAATGAGGATCCAGTCACACTTATACATACAGTGGATTGTGTTACAGAAGAGGATCCGTAAGATAGAGGAACCAACCCTTTCTTAGCAGGTGATAAGCACACCAAACTTGGCCCCAGAAAGAGACATTATTTTGTGATATTGGGCTATATATAAACTTTCCTTTGCTACAGAGGAAGATGATATGTGTACCTTCCGAGACAGTTCTGTGTACAAACACCCATTATTAGATATAAAATGTCACCTAAAGAGCTCATTTATTGCCGGGCATGGTGGTGCATGCTTGTAACCCCAGTACTTGAGAGGCTGAGACAGGAGGATCAGGGTTCGCGGCCAGCCTCAGCTACTTAGTGAGGCCCTCTGCAACTTAGTGAGACCCTGTTTCAAAATAAAGAATAAAAAATAGGGCTGGAGGTGTAGCTCAGAGGTAGAATGTCCCTGGGTTCCATCCCCAGTACTGAAAAAAAAAAAAAGTACATGTATTAATATTTGGAATTGATATAATTGAGTCATGAAGGTTGCAATGCCAGCAGTGGATAAATCCATTGTAATGGAAGCATCCAGGTTGTGGCCGAGCCAGTTGGGTGTGGCTGGGGTGGGTGGATCCCTGGGGGTGCAGCCGTGGTGGACATTACATGTGATTCTTCCTCTCCCTGCCCTCCTCTCTCGCTTCCGGCCTCCATGATGTGAGGAACACAGCCCACTCTCTCCACTAGCTACTGCCATGCCCTTAGATCTGCGGGTCCCCAGCCTCACAGGGACTGACCACCAAACTGTAAGAAAATAAATCTTCTGTCTTCTAAGTTACATGATCAGTCTTTTAGATTATAGCTATAAGAATGGTGATCAGAACCCCCATGAAAAGATAGCCTAGAACAAAAGAATCAGTGCCTGTGTAGACAAAGGGTATGAAAACATAAGAGCGCCATGGAGAATATTCTTCTATCAATTTGTATCAATATCTTAGCCACAAAGATCTATGTTATTCTTTCTAACATAGCATTAAACAGCCTCAATAATTTATTAGTCCCATTTTTAATGGGCATTTAACTATTTTTTGATCATTTACCACCACAAGCAATGTTGCCATAAGTATTTTCTTACAAAGGCATCTTTGTGCATTAGTATGATTAGATCTGTATTATTGCAAGTGGAATTTATGGGTGAATGGTTATGCATATCATACAATTTCAATATACAGAGACAGACCTAGTTTCAAAACTAATTTAACATACTCTCACAATGTGTTAGGATACATTGATAGTGTTATCCACAGAATAGTATCAAAGAACTTCAATCTAAAAATTAGCACAAAAAATGAGCATTAAAATTGTACTGAATGTTTTCACTGGCACATGTCCTCTATAAAGGAAATTCAACATCTTTTCATTGGTTTATAAATAATTTGTTTATTATACAAAATAACTTTTATTTTATTTTCCTAGAATTTTCTGCTTATATGTTTTGTCTATTTTTCCATTGGGTTGTTGAATATTTTCATGATTCTTAACAGCATTAGATTTCAAGAACTAGTGAATTCAGTCTTTTGTCTTCCAGTATTTTTAATTTTTCTTCTCAGTTTATTATTGATCTTTTTAATTTGCAAATACATTTTTTGTAAGAACAACTTTAATTTTCTGTATGCAAAATTATTCATTATTTCATTTGTGAATTCCAAGTTTGTGATGTACATTAAAGCTTCTCATGCACATAAATTGTATGATCAAATTCTGTCATGCTTTCTTCTTGAAAGTTTGACTTTGTGCATCAATCTGGAATTTGTTTGGTATAAGAAGAGAAGTGCTCATATTTAGTTTTTCCACTTGGTTAGACAGGTTTTGAGACACCATTAATAATGATTTCTTTCTCATTGATTGAAAATACCACCTTTGTCAAATACTACATTGCTGGATATATATATTTTTTTCTTTTTCCATGTATAACCTTATACTGATATTTCTGTATTAATTTGTGAATGCCAAACTATTTTAAATAGCCCAGTGTAATAATGTATTTTTTAAATAAATTGAAGTCCCATGGACCTTTTGTGTTCTAAAGAATTATTAATCTTAGAACTTGTTAGAGAAGAAAGTCAATTGCATTAAACTTAAATATTAATTTAGGCTAAATTCACAGATATTCAATATTTTATAGTATAAAGACAGTCTTTCAATTTCAAAATCTACCATGTTATCTTTCATTTTTTGTGAAAGTAATTTTACAGATAGTTATTTTGTTACATTTTAAGTATATAATAAGATTTGCATCAAGGCAAGGATAATTGAATAGTTAATATAACTATCTTTCTAATGTTCGGTTATTTCATCTTTTAAACATAAGACTATACCTGAAATATCAGGAGTGCTATTAGAATATCAGAATATGTACCTTGCTCCTCACTTCATGCACTAAACTTACTGCTACTCTTTTGGCACAGGGCTATTTTTTATATACAGAAAACATTTATCTATTTTATTATCAACTTTAGGCTTAAATGATTATTACATCTTATCAACTGACTTCTTAAGCTCTGTAGAAATGTCACATTTTTTCTCTAGTTTGGAATCTATGATATTAAAATATTCTAAGAATAAATCAGTTTACCCTTTCTTGTACAGACACCATGGATAGTGGATAATGACATACTATCCTTAAACGTGTCACTATTTCTATTTGCTTATACATTATGTAAAAGTTATGTAATACAGTGAATTTAGTATACAGTTTCGTAGTCCCATATTTGCCTAGGTGCACTGTTTATATTTTAAAGGCATTATGAACAAGCAGAGAATACATGGTGTATTTCTACACAAATAAATATTTTTGTTATAATTATAGAATGCATGTCTTCATTGTTTTTTCACTCAAACTCTAAAGAGTTTTTTTTCACCTCTTGAGTTTAGTTTTGGAAATATTTTTAGAATATTATCCACTTTTCTACCCTCTAAAATTTATATGCATAAAGAATATTTTCAACACTACTATATTCTTTCACTGTAAGCTATAAATATTTTTATATTTCTACATTTACTTTGTAATTATCATCTTAATGACTACATAATTTTCCATCAAGTTGATATACTGTAATTTACTAAATCATTTTTATATTGTTGTGCACTTAGGGTATTTCTAGGTTTTTGACAATAAATATCTTATGCATATAAAAAAATAAACTTTGGAAATTTTCCTTCTCTTTCTGTATTCTATGATATTTTAAGAAAAAACTAGGCTTATCCTTAAAACTTATATATTTATCACTGAAACACTTTGTCTTGGTTTAAGCATTGGGATAATAAGACAAACAATTAAAAACTGTATAGTTAATAGTCCTATTTAGAGTTTTTTTCACCTCTTGGATCTATTTTGGGAAATATTTTTAGAATATTATCCATTTCTTCTAGCCTTTAAAATTTATGTGCATAAAGAATATTTTCAACACTAACAGATTATTTTATATATATTTAAAGAAGTGTTAAGGGTAAAAGCTGTCTTCTTATATAGTTTTATAGCTAAACAAGAAAGAATGTAATGCTATTAAGCTTTTAATTTAAAAACATCACAAAATCATAATTCTTAGGAATTAAGATTCAAAAAATAAAAATTGAGGGAAGAAACAGTTCAAACAATGTTCTACCAATCTCACGAACGAACACCTACAAAAAGGGAGAGGGGAACAGAGGTTGCGATCTGGAGAGAAATAAGCCAAATCATGTAAGCATGTATGAATTTATCACTCTGAATCTCACTACAATGCATAATTACAATGCACCAATAAAGGTATAAAAAAAGAATTTAAAAAAGATTCACTGCAGACAAAAGCAGATTTTAATAAATTAGAAAGTAATCACACAAATAATTTATCCTAATAAATCCAATTGCTAGCAAAATGGCAAAGTCATTAGCTATAATAAGAAATACAAAAAGAAGGAAGATAGATATTCAAAAAATAAGGAAATAGAAAAATTAACAACAAAGTCTGAGAAAGGAAAATATATTACTAAGTTCATATAAATGATCCATAAATAGATAGGTTTTATATAAATATACTTACATATGTTTGTATGTATATGTGTATATCTATGCATATATACATACACACAAAGTTCCCAACATTAAAATTTTTATAAGTTTTATAGTCCTGGTGGTCTGAAATTTGGATTTGACTTTCTTTCCTTGTAAGAGTTCTAAAGGAATTTATTTTTAACTTATAATAAATTAAATAGGATATTATTTTGGATTCAATTTTATCTAATCTGATATTTAACCTTTAAAATGATAGAGAAGATGTACTGATATTATATTGTTAAAAAATTATTTTTCTTCCAAATTTTTACATTGTACTGGATAGAGCTGAGATTGTAAGCACATCCATTATTTCTCATGGTGAAAATGTCCTACTTTTTGCATCAAATTAATGAAATATATATTTCCAGGAAACTGATAGGTTCTTCTAAATTTACAATCACACCAGACAAAGATTGCTCACTATATTTCCTTTTTTTTTTTTTTTTTTTTTTTTTTTTTTTTGTGGTACCGGGGATTGAACCCAGGGGCATTCTACCTCTCTTTTTAGTCTGTATTTTGAAACAGGGCTCACTAAGTTGCAGAGTGCCTCACTAAGTAGCTGAGGCTGGCCAAGAACCTGCGATCCTCCTGTCTCAGTATCCCAAGTACTAGAATTACAAGCGTGTGCCACCACACCCAGCTGCTCACTGTATTTCTAAATCTAAGCTGACTCTATAATTGATGTATACAGTATTTCCTAACGTACTGTTGGTCTTTTTGTTTATTTCTTTGTTGTTTTTCTAGTGTTTATTTGTTGCTTTTAGGTTTGGTTTCCTTTGCTACTGATCCATTGTGTGCTTTTCCTTGAGATTGCAGAGGTCTGCAGTGTAGCTCATCAGTAGAGTACTTGCCTATCACAAGCAAAGCCCTGGGTTCAATCCCCAGCACCACAGAACAAAACAAACAAAAAAAACCCCAAAAAACAACTAAATAAATCATAAAAGATTTCAAAAAGATCATCCAGTTTGCAAAACCTGTAATATGCGTTAAGTTAATGCTACATTCTATCTGTTATTTTTGCTTTTTTATAGTTTTTTCTCTCAAGATTTTTTTTAAATTTTTTTGCAGTACTGAGGATTGAACCCAGGGGAATTCCACCTCTGAGCTACACCCCCAGACCTATTTTGTATTCTGTATTTTGAGACAGAGTTTCACGAAGCAGCTGAGGCTGGCCTCGAATCTGGGGATCCTCCCATCATATAAATGATCCATAAATAGATAGGTTTCACATAAATATATTTACATATATGTTTGTATGTATATGTCTATATCTATGCATATATACAAATACACAAAGTTCCCAACATTCAAATTTTTATAATTTTTATAGTCCTGGTAGTCTGAAATTTGGATTTGACTTTCTTTCCTTGTAAGAGTTCTAAAGGAGTTTTTTTAACTTACAATAAATTAAATAGGATATTATTTTGGATTCAATTTTATCTAATCTGATTTTCTAAATTCCACGATTACAAGTGTGGGCCACCATGCCCAGCTATTGTTTTTTATTTTTTAATTTCACTTTGGACCCTAAAAGTGGTCATTTTATTGTGTTATGTTTGTTATGTAAACTGTTTTGTAACTTATCATAAACACATAAGTCTATATGAATCCTATGTGTGGTTTAATAGCTAATAATGAAATCAAAGCCTCTGTGCCTACTCTTCAGATAATAAAAAAAAAACAAGATTACAATGAGCACTGAAGCTACTTGGTTCCCACTAATTGCACTCACCACCCTAATTGTATGTTTATTTCTTTGCATTTCTTTATACTAGAGAGTAAACATTTGTATAAACGCAAAAGCAATGGCTTACCTTCACACATTTTCTAACCTTTACAAAGGAATTGTACTACATAAACAGCCAATACCATAATTAACTTTTCATCACAACCTCTTCCTCACTATTTCATTTGTAAGATTCATCTACTTTGTTACTTACACCTGTATTCCATTCATTTTCACTGTAATATACCTCATCACATTTAAAAAAAAATTTTCTTTTGCTGTAGGATTTGAGAGTTATTTTCAGTGACTGTAAATATCATGAAGAATGAGACTACAATCAAGCATAATATTCAAAATATTTAGCAACTAGGAGTAAACAATCTGAATATATGCAGCCTGGAGGCCCCTGCTAGGCTCTGTCTTAATTCATTAGTGGCTGGATCACAGAGAGGTCCACGGGCGCCTGGAGAGGGCCTGAGGTGGACAGAAAGGCTTGGGATCATGGGACACATCTTTTGAGCAACTTCTAGAGAAGTCTTCCAACATTGACAACTGCTAAAATTTAATCCGCTCATACTGGCTGAATACCACCGCGACAATAAGCATTCCTGAACATACACAAGAATTTCTATTTGCTGATTTCTTTTTCTCTGTACCATTATATAACTAGAATGTTAGTGCCAAGATAGAGCTACAAGACAATTGTGTCTTATTAACTGTATTGATGATGCCCAGGAGCGATGCTTAATAAAGTTGCTCATCTATTTCTTCTTCCCTGAAAGGATTTTTTTCTCTAGTAGTTTCTCCAAGAGATGCTTCGAGAAATATATTTTCTCTCAATTCTTAAAACATTTGAAAATATCTCTTCTGTATACTGACTTGATTGATTGGATACAAATTTCCCAGAACAACTTGATTTTTGTTTAATATTTTATATTTAGCCTGGTTCCCCCAGAAGGTTATATATATATATATTTTGTGTGTGTGTGTGTGTGTGTGTGTGTGTGTGTGTGTGTGTGTGTGTGTGTTTTTACTGGGGATTGAACCCAGGGGCATTCTACCTCTGAGCTACAACTCCAGTCCTATTTTTTTTATTCTTTATTTTGAAACAAGGTCTCACTAAGTTGTGGAAGGCCTCACTAAGTAATTGAGGCTGGCCGAGAACCCAGATCCTCCTGTCTCAGCCTCCTAGTACTGGGATTACAAGCGTGTGCCACCATGCCTGGCTTATATTTATCTTTTAAGTGCACTAACTTTTACCACTGCTTCATCTGTATTTTCTCTTGACACATATTTTCCCTTTCTATGGATTACTGCACTTATTTTCCACAAAGTAACCTTGAATTATATCTTTGGAATTATATCTGTTCCATGTTTTCCATTCTCCTCTTTAGGGACACCAATTATGTTTATGTTGGATACCTCTCTTTACTTTACATATAATTTATCTCTAATCACTGGTATAACGGTTAATTATTTTTATTTAACTTATGTAATATTCTCAAGCCGGAGTTTCTTATTCCTGATTGCCCTGAGAGCTTATTTTTCTATACTAATTATAATATTTTAGTTTTTCTCTTTTATTTTACCCTAAACACTGAAAGTTTATTTTACTTTTTTTAGAAGCTCAGGGCATAAAACTTAAAGTCCCAGACTCTAACTGCTACTGGTATACAAATGCAACTACTTAGCTTAGCATATGAACTTAAATAAATTATTTAACCTCTCTACATATCCCAAAAGGCTTATCTGCTAAACAAGGACTATAGCAGTGTTTGCATTATAGAGTTTCTATAAGAGGACAATTGTAAAATGCTTAAGAGTAGTTGCCACAAAACTCTGTATAAACTGGGTAATGGTGGCGCACACTTATAATTCCAATACTTGGGAGGCTGAGACAAGAGGATCCGGGTTTGCAGCCAGCCTCAGTTCCTTAGTGAGGTCCTCTGCAACTTAGTGAGACCCTGTTTCAAAATAAAGAATAAAAAATAGGACTGGGAGTGTAGCTCAGAGGTAGAATGCCCCGGGTTCAATCCTCAGTACCACAATAAAATAAAATAAATAAACCCTGTATAAGTATTCATTAAATCCTGTTTTTTTTTTTTAAAGAAAGAATTTCTCTGTATTCATGTAAATTTCTTCTTGTATAGTCAATTTTTTGACACATATTTTCCCCTTCCTTTGGATTACTGTGCTTATTAAACACTTCCAAATACTTGATAAGAACAACTTAGACATGAAAAGGTTTATTTGGTTCACCGTTTCCGAGGTTCAGGCCATGGGTCTCTGTGGTCCGCTAAATCCAAGGCAGAGACATCATGTGGGTAGGGTGTGGTAGAGGAAAGCTAATCAGCTCAGGGCAGCCAGGAAGCAGAGAGAGGGGAAAAGGAACCAGGAACAGATACAATACAAGGCCACACCCCCAGCAACCTAGCTCCCCCAGCCATACCCTGCCTCCCTGCAGTTACCACCTAGTACATCATATGCTTTATTAATGCACCAATGAATTAATTCACTCATGAGGCAGGTCAGGGCCCTCAAGATTCAATTATTTCACCTCTGGACATTCCTGTGTTGCCAGCATACAAGCTTTCCTGGCGACGCTCCCCGTGCAAACCATAACACTCCTTGACTACTTTGCATCTCTTCTTTGAGCTTTGATTTCCTGGAAGCAATACATCCACGAGGGAATTCTTTTTAATTTCATAACATGAACAACTGTAGCAGCAAATGCTTATTTTTTTTTATCTGACTTTTGCTTGTTATCTTCATAGTCTGTATTTCTTTTATTTTTCCTTCACAGGTCTCATATTAATTTCTTAATTAGTATTCATCAATGAATAAGAAAAATGCTTCCCACAGCAATGAATTTTGAAAGGCCAATGCAGAAAGGGACTAGGTAAGTGAACATCTTTATGGATCTTCTTCTGCACATATGAGCAAATATTTTATTACCAATTTGTAAAATTAAATTTGACTGTTCAAATGTTGACTGAATACAGAAGTTGGATGGATTTGGCCACAATGCTAACATAGCTGCAGGCATTTTTCATTTCCAACAACGGCTGAGTTTGTGCTTCTTCTTGACTTTCTTTTGCTTATGTGTTTCCTCTATTGAAAATGCATCTTGACTCTCAACTGGGAGAGGAAGCTATCCCACATCCCCAATGTACATACATGTAAACTACTTCACACTAGTCCATACTCATCTCTTTACATGGCTCTCTCCTCACTAAATTCATACCTCATTCACAACCAGGACCATATCTTCTTTTTTATGTCACTGATTCCTATCCAATTTTATGTCACAATAGTAATTATCAAAAAAACAAAAATAGCCAGGTGTGGTGGCATATGCCTATAATCTCAGTACTTGGGAGGCTGAGGGAGGAGGATCATAGGTTTGTAGCCAACCTCAGCAACTTAGCAAGGGCCTCATCAACTTAGTAAGACCCTGTTTCAAAAAAATAATAACAACATAGGGCTGGGGGTGTAGTTCCGAGGTAGAATGCCCCTAGATTCAATTCCCAGTACCACAAAAACAAAAACATGTTTGATAAGTAGGTAAGCATAAAATTTCTTGTCCATGAATTAAAAAGTAGACTTTTAATCCATTTCTTTACTCTATATATCATACTTTTTCACTATAACTTTGCATAGTTATAGCAATGCAAACTAAAGGGACTGTGTCTATGTACAAACTTAATAAAAACGTGTTTTACATACTTTAAATTATAATTATCTTGCAAATGACTCTTATTCATCCTAATACTGGAAAAAATGATGTATGATTCACCTAGACATTAATTTTTTTTCTTTTTTTTGCGGTACTGGGGATTGAACTCAGGGGCATTCTACCTCCGAGCTACATCCCCAGCCCTATTTTTTATTCTTTATTTTGAAACAGGGTTTCCCTAAGTTGCAGAGGGCCTCACTAGGTAGCTGAGGCTGGCCGCGAATCCGGATCCTCTGGTCTCAGCCTCCCAAATGCTGGGATTACAAGCGTGCACCACCATGCTCAGCTCACCTAGACAGTAATAATCAGCTTTAATTCATATAAGTTCCATTGTTTTTGTTTGGTACTGGGGAATGAATCCAGGCATCCTACCTCTGAGCTAGGACCTTGGCCCTATATCATTTTTTATTCTGAATGAGGGTCTCCCTAAGTTGCTGAGGCTCACCTCAAACCTGTGATACACCTGTCTCAGCCTCCCAAGTACTGAGATTACAGGCATGCTTCACCATGTCCAGCCTCATTTGAGATTTTAAAACTTGATCAAATATAGCATTTTATCAGTATAACCAAGATTGGAACACAGGATGCATATACCCTCAAAACAGATTGTATAATTCTTTGATTAACTGATTGTTTAATTAAGCTTCAATTGCCAATTGCTGATAAGTATGAATAATACACAATTGTTCTTCATGCGAAAAAATGTACAACTTAGTTTTGTTTTTAAATGAAGATACAGACTACTTTTAGAGTCCATTCTAAGCTAAAAGTGACTAGGAGTTGATCACAAAAATCTCAGAGATCCACATAACAATTTTAATTCTCTGGGAAATGAGAGAAACGCTTCTGCTTATTTGGAAAACATGCATGTTTTAAAATTAATAATTTAGTTTAATTAGGACTATGAAATAAGCCTTGAATCTAGGGAATTTAGCAACATAATAATAGTTCTGCATATTGAGTGAAAATATCTCCCAGCTATCAGAATGTATGCTTCTTACCAACTCCACCTTTCCAAAGCCACAGTGTGAGCAACAGCATTCCAAGGTGCCACCTATTGTTGGCTTAATGGCTGATTTCAATACATTCGTTTGGAATGTTATGTTTTCCTACAGAATAAGCTTCATATCAACATACTTTTAATCTAATATATTTATGTCGCTTGAGATGTGTATCTAGTTTAAATATCGCCGGAGTTCTTTTTCCAAAGTGTGTTCGAGTTCTTGGTCTCCTTTGCAAATTAAGAGACAGAAGAGCCGGGAGAGCTGGTCTCTAACTGCTAAGGTGTGCTCTGGGGCAGTTGGCCCTGGTTTCATTTTTCTGTGTCAGGGATAATAACACACAATTTGACTAGAATATTGTGAATTTCATGTATGTCAGGTGACGGATCATAGAACCCAAGAGAAGGTCACACTTTCACATTGACATTTCCATGTCCTCACATATGTTTGGTCACAATCAGAGAGTGAAATCTGGGATGTTAAAATAAGTTTCAAAGAGCCAGGCGTGGTGGCACACGCTTGTAATCCCAGTACTTGGGAGGGTTCACGGGCAGCTTCAGCTACTTGGTGAGTCTCCCGGCAACTTAGTGAGACCTTGTGTAGCTTGGAGGTAGAATGCCCCTGGGTTCAATCCCCAGTACTGCAAAAAATAAATTAATAATAATAATAATAATAATAATAATAATAATAATAATAATAATGTGTTTAGAAATCTGATCATATTCATACAAAGAGCCTTCTCTATGTGTAGATCAGCAAAGAATATCTATGTAATATTAAAATTGTATTTTATGAGCAAATTGTATATTTTTATGTACCAGTTAAATAAATTTAATCAGGAGCACAAGCTGTATGAAATGCCATTGCTGTAAGTTAAATATTTAAATGATCTAAGTGTCATTGGTTTCTTGAATATGCACAAGTACCACTTGTCCTAGATATTTTGTCGGGAACAATTACTGTATTATGAGATTATAACAAAATAATTTGACCAGAAATCAACCTCTGTGTTTAAGGCACTGTCTGCTAGTATGATAACCAAAGGAAAATGATGGAAGCCTTGCATCAATTTATTCAAAAGTTTTCATGAGGAAAAAAAAAAGTTTGAAAAATTAAGGTAAGAAAGGATAAAACTAGAATTCTATTGGGTACCTGCTATGGCTATGTCCTTGACGTTCATTAGCACAAGGAATTATTTACCACAACCTTATGAACTGGGAATGAGAAAGTAAACATTTAGTCCAGGGAGACCAATTAACTTGTTTCAAAACATAAAACTGGATTAAATCCTAATATCATGACCTTGTATTTTCTACCCCATTTATCAGCTTCAACAATCTCTCTGTTTTATCCCTTGTCAATATAACTTTCTAAAAAGTGCATGGCTCCATGGTTAGTTAGTTTAGAATTATATCTGTTTAGACATTATATTAAATGTTTCCTAAATTATGTATGCCATAGGAAATAGGTGTTGTTTTATGTATTTCCTCTTTTGGAAACCCAATTCTTCTGGAAGTATAAACAAATGCAATCTTGTTCTAGTGGTCAGTTTCACTTCAGGGAGGGATGGGCTGCTACTATTTTTCTTAGAGGAAATAATTACAGCCTGGTTTTCTGATTATTTCCCAGCAAATGCCTTTCAAATACAGAACTACCAAGTTCACTCAGATATTTATACTTAATGGCAAGGAAATAAATCGCAGGACAAATGTAAACCCTTTTAAAGATGCTAAAATACAGAATCATGCAAAATACATTTTAGAAACTCTACTCCAATACATATTAAGCCAGCTATCAATGTTTGACTTATAGTTTTGAAGGGAACCATAAAACAGTCAGTTTGAACTTTCATTAGGGTGACTATGAAGAGCTTTGAACTGGGAAATCTCACAAGTTGCTCAATCAAAGTTTTGAGAAATCAAATTGTCTTTGAGGAGGTTAAGGGCACCCGGGACACAGTTTTTATTATTTATGACTTGTGAAGTTGAGGACAGTTATCCTCAATATGTTTTCAGTTCTGGCAAAATCTTAGGTGCTTGGAAGAACTCTCAATTTCCACGTAAGGACAGTGCCTGGATCTAGAGATAACTTGGAGAAGGTTTCTATAGACTTGAGTTTTGAGTTAGCCTAAATTCCTGCAAATCAAAGAAGCTTAGAAAAATTTTCCCTGTCCTGATTTTCAAATATGTTTAGAAAGAGGCTGAAAATCCAAACTAAAGTAATATGACCAGGATGTCTTCGCCAACTGGCACCATGCTCTCTAAGATACAGCATTAACCCCAAACCAGCTCAGCAGAGCAGAGCTTTGGGGAGTGGGTGGAGCCTCGCTCCAAGTCAAATGTCTGGTACCATCAGGGCTCACTTTTTCTTTACTTCTTAGAGTAGTGAAAAATACTTATCACAATTTCTAAAATATCACCTTTGAGGATTAAACTTTAATATATTATCTCTAAAGCCCATAACTGTCTTATAAGGGATTACACAGTTAAATCCCAGTGACAGCAAAGAGAGAACAGACAGTCCCGGCCTCCTCTATGACCAATTCAGGAAAGTCAGTCCCAAGTAGAGCAAAAACCAATGATGCTTCTGGTGAAGAACTGTAAAGGGAAGAGGAAATTCGCAAGCAAAGCTACCAGATGAAGACAGTAAGCATGATGGCAAAGATCATCTTTCACCATCTGGTGCTGGAATACCACCAAAATAACTTTTGTTATACTTTCTCATTTGACCCAGAATAAATTTCACAATCTATTCTCTCCATGTGGAGTAATAATGACTGTTGGAAATCTT
Organism: Graphiurus murinus; assembly: GCA_004027655.1. Classification (NCBI taxonomy): domain Eukaryota; kingdom Metazoa; phylum Chordata; class Mammalia; order Rodentia; family Gliridae; genus Graphiurus; species Graphiurus murinus. The sequence continues at coordinate 218,351 of PVLC010000097.1, forward strand.
ATACATATGTGCAGATTTGTAGAATATAAAACCAGGACCTCCGGATGTCCCTACATCCTCATCTCTGTTTACTTTCTGATTTCAATACCTCCATCGCCTTCGCAACTTTTATGAACCTTTCTCTGCTCTTTGGAATCTCGATCTTTTACAATACCTACAGACTACATTCCTTTCTACTTCACCAAGAGGTCTGAGGCTGCTGGGTGCTAAGATCTCTTCTTCTTCCTCATGTCTGTTATGATCTCCATCCTCTGCAACAACCCTTTCCAGGGCTTTTCCATGTTCAGAGGAAACAGGAAGCTGCCTGTGGGTGGCCTACTGGTATACGTTGACCTTGAACTCCATCTTTCATCTGCTCCTAGATTTGTACCCCTTTTCCTCTTGTACTCTCTAAGCACTCTGTCTTTTAGTGTTCTGCAACCTGAAAGCCTGCCTAAATACTGCCTCTTATGAAAAAATAAATAAATAAAAGCAGTTCCAATAATGCTACGGAGATCACTAACATGTACAGGGAGGTGTCAGGAGCCGGCGGGGATCTGGAGGGAAACCCCGAGCGCATGTGTGTTTAGATCACTTTGAACCTCACAATAATGAATAATCACAAGGCACCAGGGAAAGTAAAGAAAGATATTTTAGACAAAAGCAAAAATGAAAACAATACCTTTCTCAAGCCTGAGATTTATGTCCCCATTTCTCATCTGATCCCTTCCTCCCTACCCAGGCTTTTTGAAAACGTCGCCTAGACCTGATGCTTTTCCTATCTCTCTGCCCATAACTGGCTCAGGAATGGATGGACCCCTACTCTTACTTCCATTATTCTGTGAACCCAATCTTCACAATGAGGACAACGACATCTGTATTGCGGACACAAGTACAGTAGTATAACTTTGCATGATTTGACTCCGCAGAATAGAATGCTATTGATTGTTTTGTTGTTGTTGTTGTTTCTCTTTAAAAAAAACTATGTGTATTCCCTGACACTACTAATCCTGAATCCTCTCCTGTCTCTGGTTATTTCTTCTTTGTTGTCTTTATGGTTTCATATTTTTAAACTAACACAACATGCAGATATTTGAACAGTTGATCCTTTTTATTCCACCAATCAATCATTTAGGCTGTTAATGGAATCTTTTTAGACTTCTTTGGCATCAAATTGTCCAAAGTGGCACTGAAATCTCTTATTAGAAAAGAATGTTTTGTGAATCATATTAGAAATACACTGTCTTAGGCCTTAGCCAAGATTCTTGGCTAAACTTTTTTATTGGCCTTCAGCTTTGGAAACAGAATATCCAAATATCTACCAGGAAATTTTTTCTCCTTCCAAATACTGATCCCATTATTCCAAAGGTTAGTATCATACCAAATCAATTTCAGAACATTAATAATATGAACAAGACTTAAAGTTTGGATTTACTTTAACTGCTAATAAAAAGGCTTTAATTATTACATTTAAGATTTATTTAACATCAAATATGGAGAAAAATCCAAACCATAAAGATTATTTTTCTCAAGTTAATAATCAGTAAGTGCCTTTAAGAAAATATAAGAAACCATATGACAATTTTAAGTCTGTTCCTAAAAATAGTCAGGAAGCATCTTGTACAAACACTGTATGGAGCTTTTTGGGGGGACAATGTGTTAGGTTCCAGGGCTGTAAAGGGTCACCTGAATCGTTTTCTTTGAGAGAGGAAGAAAAGGTTGGTAATACAGCAACATGCTGTTAGCAGAAACCTGGCCAGCAGAGGTGTGTCTGGCCCTTCTTTGGGTCTTGGGTGAAAGTCACGTCCCTTTACAATAAGGAATGTGTACCAGGTCACTACAGAAGCAACCAGAAGAGAGAGATGAGGGAGTTGTCTTTCAATGATAAAATTAATATAAGTATTGGTCAACTTTCAGTTGTGTTCTTGTAACTCTGCAACCGTGTCTCTATGATGATGATCTTCAGCCTTGGCTTACGATCAGCTGGTTGTTGTTGATAACACCTAGTCACTTGGAATCTGATACCAAATTATGAATTCAATTTGCTTTCAAAAGGAGGCTTTTATTTTCTATTTCAAATACTCCTGGGGCAGTTTAATTACATGGCATTGAATAACCATGCAATAAAAGTTCAACATAATGTTAAGCACTAGGACCTAATTACGCTGATAATTATAATCATCCTTTGACAGTAAAATGCTACTAGCTAGATTCATCACTTTGGACACTCTTTCACTTTATCCAAACAGCAATATAGAAAACAAAATACTTTGCAAAATAACAGTTTAAAATTGTTTGAAATCTGTTAAATTCTCACTTTCCAACTTCATCTGCAGAGAACAATTTTGTTTGTTCACTTGTTTTCCCTTACTTAACTTCGAGTACCAGAGACTGAAAAGGACTTTACAAGCAAAGCACCGTTAAGAAAATCTTCAGTATTCATGTGGCTTATAATTTATGAAACTTACAACTTAAAAAGAAATAGCAGGGTGCAATTATCATTGTAAATACACAGATACTGAATCTCAAAAATATATATTATCATACATTTGGAATCAGCTAAAATTTATTTAAGCATCTATTAAGCAGAAAAATTGAGCCTAATTTTTAAATTTTGTTGAATAAGCATATACATGTCATATAATGTACTGAATATTTACGGTCTGGATGTTCTAAAAAAAAATATTAGCTTCTTAGATAAGCAAATAATTACTGAAATTATTTTTGTTCTTAATAATTCATCAATGGCATCCAAATCACAAAAAATTAACACCTCTTCAAATAACTTACTTTCAGGGAATAATATTTTAAAGTTATTTAAATAAATGTCTGCGCTGTATTTTAAAATGTATACCTTACTTGATTTGAATAAAGTAAAATAGTATAAAACCTTTGAGATGAATAGAAATCACTAATAAAAGACCTATTATATGGATAAAGTAGTTATCAATATGCCTTTCTAGAATAGATTGCAATTCCTGTAGTAGTTCTAATATAGGGTGGGGGGGGGAGAAAGAAAAATAAATGAAACTTCCAAGATACTTTCAAGTATGCGACCATTTTTTTTCTTAGTCACTTTTAAAAAAAAATTATCCCAGACCCAACCAGACATCATAAATATGTGTGGTTTGCCCTCCAAGAATCTGGGGCTAATCAATCCAAAAAGAGTTCATTGAAAATTGTTGCTGCTCACATAGAACATATCTCCTTAAATGTGTTTATATATCAATCATCACCTCATGTATCAATATCCCATTGGTGTAATCAACAAATCTAAATTTCAAAAAAAATCCCCAAAAGGTTTAGTAAAGCAAGCGACTCACCATCAATGCCCATCATGTATAATGGTTTATAGATTAGAAGAAATTTAGACACTAAGTTAGATTGCATCTTTGTGTTATTTTTTTTAAAACTTAAGGTTATATGTTGAAATATCAAACATATCCAAATAATATTAAACAAAATATTTAAAAATCAAGGTGTGAAATAAAATAATGCTAATTTCTAGCATAAGGAAAATGCCTACAGAGTAGATAGAAACATAAGCAAGTTTTTTTTTAAGTTTTTGGTTTTTAAGGTCTCCCATCAAAAGGGAAGGGCCAGTAAGCTAGGAAATAACAAGAGGCAGATGGATTCTGAGAGGAGAACCCATCCAAAGAAAAGTCCTGGGGTGCAAGGAAGGGAGGATCACCCCAGTAAAAGGAGTCTCTTTATACTTAGAACATAAGCAAGAAGACAATTAGTAATACAGTTATAATTGCTTGTAAGAAGTAATACTCATAAAAGACACTAGTAGTCATCACCATATTATGTTCTAAAATAATTACACATATCATTCTATTCTGTAGCAATGTATCATCTCTATATAAATATATGCTCATTGCATACCATGCCCTTCCCTTTGACCCTGACTTAATCCTAGTTCCATTCTGACTTATTCTAGTTCTGGCTCTGCAAGAAAGTAACACTCAACACATGCAATGCTATTTTTAATGCTCAGTACCTATAATTAACACTCACCACCTGTAATTTTTCTAGACATGTTGTTTGTCCAGGGCTCACTTTTTATTAGATTACTCAAGTATTCATGAGAATAATATTTCCTGAGTAGTGTGTGTGTGTGTGTGTGTGTGTGTGTGTGTGTGTGTGTGTGTGTATGCACAGGCACGGTCTGTATCAGTTATTCTGTGCCTTTTATATTGGAAAGTCATTTTTATTGAATATAAAATTATTGGTTTGCACATTCTTGTCATGATTATATTAACTATGCTACTTTATTTTCTTCTGGAATAAAGCTTTGCTGCCTAAATTCTGACAATAATATAGTTTGTTCTTTCTTATATAACTTCCATTTTGCCTGATTGCTTTTATTTTTCTTTTAATTCCAGCATTTTATTGGAACATATCTTGGTCTTACTGATTCTGGTCAGTATTTTCAGGAACTTGATATTCTCTTTCAATGTGTAGTGTTAAGGGTTTTTTTCCTCTTTTTTCACTGCAGAAACTTTTCCTTTAATTAAAAGGTTTTGTATCTGTTCTGTCTCTTGCTTTTGCTGTCTCTTGGGCATGCCTATTAACCAGAGCTTCTTTACCCATCTCAGTATTTATCGCTTTCTTTCAAAATTTGTTATCTCTTTCTGCATGTCTTCCTTATTCTCACTTTTTTTTTCAACTTTTCATCTTTAGTTTCCCTTAACACAAAATCCTGACAAAACCAAGTGTTGACAATGACATTGAATAATTGGTACTCTCATACATTTTAGTGGTTATGTAAAACTGGACATTCCTTATTAAGTTAAACAAATCCCTAGGTATTTACTCAAGAGAAATAAAACACATATCTACATGAAGACCTGGGAATAAATGTATATCACAGTTTGATTTATGGTAGCCCTAACTGTAAACAACTCCAAAGACTTAATACTTGAACAGAAAACCTGTAATACCATATGGAACAACATGGATGAATCTTAAAAAAAAAAAAAATACAGTAAAAGAAGTCTTGTTGCCATAATTTCAAATAAAATGCTTGTATGTGGAAGAACAATCCAAAGAAAAGAGTGAAACAGACTTTGTGTGAAGCAATCAAAATAAAGATGTCATTTTTCAAAGTAAAAATAATGAGTTGCCAAACTGGTATACACACAATATAATTTTATTCAACCATAAAGAAGAAAACATTATTTCATTTTCAGGAAAATGTATGGAAATAATAAATGTGAGGCTAAGTGAGATCAGTCAGTCTTAAAAAGTGATGGGTTGTATGTATTCTCTCATATGTGGAAGGTAGAGAGAAACCCGGAAACAGAAGAGACAAGATAAATGAATTATGCCAGTAGAATAATGGAAGGGAGTTTGAAAAGAGAGAGGAAGGGGAGGGAAGAAAAGGCTTGATGAAGGAAACAGTTCAAATAATTATAAATATATATATATATATATATATATATATATGAGGTTATCAATATCAGTCAAAACAATATGCACAGGGAGAGGGAAGGAACAGGGTGGGATCTGAGGGGAAATACACCAAGTGCTACGTACATGTATTATTTTACATATTTTATTATTGCATTCTAGCTTCACATCACAATGCAGTTTAGAGTGACAGTGACATACAGGCATACAGAACTCGGAGAGCTTCCCCCCAGGCCCCCCTTTACCCCCTCCCCTTCCCCATACATGATATTGAGATTGCCACTGGTATTCTCATATATGTACATAAAAATCAATAGACGTGTTTCCTTTATTAATTCCTCCTCTACCCTAAACCCTTCCTTAGACCAAGTCCCTCACCCCAATGGGGTTTATCCTCCATAATCTAAATTACTCTTGTACCCCAGTTACTCCCTAGCTTCCTCATATGAGTGAAAATATATGACCTTTTACTTTCTGCGGCTGGCTAATCTCATGTAAGATAATGTTCTCCAGGTCCATCCATATTCCTGCAAATGACATAGTTTTATTCTTCAATATTGCTGAGTAGAATTCCATTGTGTGTATATATCATAATTTTTAATCCATTTATTCATCTGTTGATGGACACCTAGGTTTATCCCATGATTTGGCTGTTGTCACATGTATCACTCTAATATTCTGATTCCAATCCCTTTGCAAAGATACCCAGGAGTGGTATAACTGAATCCTATAGTTGTTCTATTCCCAGGTTTCTGAGGAATCTCCATACTGATCTCCATAGCCTCTGGACTAGTTTGCAATCCTACCGACAGTGCAGAAGAATTCTTATTTCCCCACATCTTCACCAGCATTTATTGTTTTTTGAATTCTTGGTGACTGCCATTCTAATTGAGGTTAGATGAAATCTTAGTGTAGTTTCTATTTGCATCCCCCTAATTGCTAATGATGTTGAACATTTTTCATATATTTATTGACATTTGTACTTCTTCTTTTGTGAAGTATCTATTTCTTGATTGGATTATTTTGTTTAGTATTAAATCTTTTAAGTTCTTTGCATATTATAGATATTAGTCCTTTATCAGAAGAGTAGTTGTCAAAGATCTTCTCTCATTTTGTATGCTCTCTCTTTAGACTCTTGATGGTTTCCATGCTGAACCAGAAACTTTTTAATTTAATGTCAACTCATTCATTAATTCTTATTTTAATTTCCTGAGTTTGGGAGGTCTTACTTAGGAAGTTTCTCCTTCTGCCTATATGTTGGAGTGTTGGACCTATGCCCTCCTCCAATAATTTCAAAATCTCTGGTCTAATTTCCAGGTCTTTGATCAATCTTGAGTTAAAGTCTCTAGCCAGAACAATAAAGAGAAGGAAATCAAAGGAATACAAATAGGAAAAGAAGACCTGAAATTATCTCTATTTGCAAATGACATAATCCTATACTTAGAAGACCCCAAAACTAAACAAAAAGACTTCTAGAGCTGATTAATAAGTTCAACCAAGTAGCAGAATACAAAATATATCTACAAAAATCAGCAGCCTTTCTATATGCCAACCAAGAATCTACTGAAAAAGAAATTCAGAAAGCAATCCCATTCAAAATAACATAAAAAATAATAAAATACTTAGGAATAAATTTAAACAAGGAGGTAAAATACCTCTACAATGAAAATTTTAAAACACTAAAGAAAGAAATTGAAGACCTTAGAAAATGGAAAGATCTCCTATGCTCTTTGGTAGGCAGAATAAGCATTATCAGCAGGGTGTGGTAGTGTACACTTGTACTCTCAGTACTTGGGAGGCTGAGACAGGGGGATTGCAGGTTTGAGGACAGCCTCAGCAAGTAGTGAGACTCTTATTAACCTAGTGAAACCCTGTTACAAAATAAAATTTTTAAAAATAGGACTGTGGTGGGGTTTGGAGGTAGGATACCCCTGAGTTCAATCCCCAGTACCACAAAAAAAAAAAAAAGAAAGAAAGAAAAAGAAAAAGAATAAATATTATCAAAATGGCCACTCTACCAAAAGTGATCTACAGATTTAATGCAATCCGTATGAAAATACCAATGTTATTCTTCACAGCGTGTTCCCATCAGCATTCTTGCATCCACAATCTGAAGACCTGACCACATAACTTAGAGGAAAAAAGATTTATTTTCTTAGGGTTTCAGGCTCAGTCAATGGGGACTGCGGACCTCAGAGCAGGGCAGTTGCAGGCAAGCACGTGAGCTGTGCTCCTCACATCACAGATGCCAGAAGCAAGAGAGAGATCGGGGAGAAGGAACCCTGCATACAGTCCAGTCCCCAAGGCTGTACTCCCAGGGACCACCTCCTCCAACGACACCCCAGTGGCCTATGGGTGCCGCCCAGGTCAATCCGTAACAATGGATGTATCCACTGTTGGGACTGCAACCCTCATGACTTCACTACATCAACCCTGAATATTAATAAATGAGCTCTCGAGGGGACATTTTACATTTATCTATAACACACAGTTAGAAAAATCAGTCCTAAATTTAATATGGAAAAACAAAAGACTCAGAATCGCCAAAGCAATCTCAGTAACAAGAACCTCATGCCAGAGGAATCACAATGCCTGACTTCAAATTATAGTACAGAGCTACAGTAATATAAATAGCATGGTATTGACACAAAAATAGACAGATAGGCCAACAGAACCAAATAGAAGTTACAGAAAAAAAATCCACACACTTAAGTCGGGGGTGGTGGCGCACGCTTGTAATCCCAGCATTTGGGAGGCTGAGACCAAAGGATCCGGGTTCGCGGCCAGCCTCAGCTCCCTAGTGAGGCATTCCGCAACTTAGTGAGATCCTGTTTCAAAATAAAGAATAAAAAATGGGGCTGGGGGTGTAGCTTGGCGGTATAATGCCCCTGAGTTCAATCCCCAGTACCACAAAAAAAAAAAAAAAAAAAAAAAAAAAAATTCCACACACTTATAGTCAATTGATTTTTGAAAAAAGTGCCAAAAATATATGTTGGAGAAAAGATAGCCTTTTCAACAAATGGCACTGGGAAAATTGGTTATCCATTTGTAGGAAAATAAAATTAAATCCCAACTTCTCAGCCTGCACAAGAGTCAACTCAAGATACATGTATGTTTCTACCACTCTGATTCTCACTATAATGTAAAATTATAATGCATCAATAAAACTATATTAAAATAAGTAAATAAGCATGGCAGAAATACAAGTGTACATACATATATATATGAAAATGTGCAATTCATGATTAATTGGCACTAATTTGGAAAAATACAGAGAAGATCGTCTTTACATACCATATGTCAAAGTATGTTATGAAATATTATAAGTAAGAACTGTGTGTGTATTGGCCAAAGAATTAACAAAGAGATCAATAAATAGAAGAGAGTTCAGAAAAATGATCCTCAAATAAATTTGAATGTAGTGTTTGATAATGGTGCTATTTCAAGTTAAAGAGAAAAGAATAAGATCCTTACTCTATTCTGGAAAAAACAGGAGATATCTACTACCTCATACATTTCATAGGTAAGAACTTTGAAATCAGTAAGACCAATAATTTGAGAGCAAAATGGGCATAAAACATGAGCAGGTAATTCCCAGAATTTAATGAATTTCAAGTGACTAAAAAATAGCTGAAAATATTCCACTTCATTAATACTAGGTGAAATGAGAGTCAAAACAGCTGGATATCATTTCTAAAGATTACTAAGATTTTTCAAGAACCAATAATTCGGGGATTCAGTGACAGTTGGAAAAATGAGTACCTGTATCCACTGCTGGTGATTTAATAAACTGGACTTGTATTTTAGAAGTCGATTTAGCAAGACACTCCAAAATTTAGATGGATGGATTCTATTCCTTGGCATCTATATACAAACACTCACATTTGTATATAGAAGTATGTGTTGAGCATGTATAAGAATGCAGATCACAGCTCTGTCTGTGTTATCCACAAATATGCTATAGTTTTTTAAAGACAGTATGTGCTTTGGGATAGAATCAAGTCATCTTTTCATCCACCACACCCAATACTTCAGGCAAGTCCTAAAGGAGATAACTTCGAAACACCTCTGCGATCCATTTAATTCTCAGTGTCTCCATAACTACAGCTGTCTTCTGGCCTCCAGCAACAGTTCTTTTGATTACTGCAACACCCCTAAAATTGTCTCTTTTCTTTCAGTCCCTCATAGATCCCATTCACTACATAGAAGTGGGAGTTATGGCCATGAAGCACATCAGATATCATTGCATAGTCTAGCTTAAAATCCTTTCACTGTCTCCCAAGATTCTTGTGATGTGACAGAAACTCTGACCCCTGAGGACTCTGGAATTCGGGTCCAGGGGTCCTGACTCCAGGATTTCTGGCTGGAGGATTCCTTTTCTAGCTCTGGCCCCACTGGCCTTCCTTCTATTCCTCCTGTGCTATATGCATCAGGGTCTACCATTCTGCTCTTTTTTGCATGGAATACTTCCTTAGACCTTAGCATGGCTGACTCATTTACATAATTTGTTTTTCAGTGAAAACGGCACTCTTCAGAAAAACTTGCCCAGATCAGCCAATCTGAAGCAGCTTGCCTTGCCAAAGTCATGTCTCTGGCTTGAAATTGCTCATAGCATCTGGCACTCTCTGAAATTATTTTACTGATTTTCTTTATTTATTCTGTATCCTCCTAATCTAGAATGTAAACTTGATGATGGCAGGGACTTGGTTTATTACTATTTTCTTGTCTACATTAACCATTCCTAGAGCATAGTATATCAATAATTGAGTGATATATAAATTTTAAGTGATTTTTTTTTCTTTGTGTGTGTGTGTGTGTGTGTGTGTGTGTGTGTGTGTGTGTGTGTGTATACTTTATATTATAGCAAAACATATATCTACTAGCTGGGCATGGTGGCACACATCAGTAATCCCAGTACTTGGGAGGCTGAGATAAGAATAGCAGGTTCGAGGGCAGGTTTGGCTATTTCAAATTTAAAAATTTAATGAGGGCCAAGAGGTTATTTCAGACATAGAATGTCCTTGGGCTCAATCCCAAGTACTAAAAAATAAATAAATATATATATATATATATATATATATATATATATATATATATATTTGCATCTACCAAGACATGTATGAAAAGAATCCATTAAAATGATATAAAATATGTACTATGCATTTAAATTAAAATTAATAATGACTGGAACACTAACCATGAAGTTATTATTTTGTTTCTGAGATGGAAAAGAAAATGAGATGTTTCTGTTTAAAGAGGACTTTGTAATCGTAATGTTATACAACAAGAACATTTTCATTTGTGTATATATCTCCTACAATTTGTAATAAATGAAGAAGTAGTAAATAAATTAAACAGAAAGAGTAGCAGTAAACTACCATTGATATCAGTCATTCTACTCTACACAATATAATATTTTACCTTTGAACAGTAAGGTCAACGCATGAACACGTTTCAGCTTAATAAAGAAAAAACAGTCTAATGCCACAAACTGTCTGAACTACATTGAGCACCCTACAAAGAAAGATTTTCTCTGTAGCTAGCATAAAATTGGATGTCCATGTTCAAAAATGTCAGGACAACTACTTTGAAAACAAATTTCTTGACACTAGTTACAAGTACGTATTGCCTTTGTTAATCCTTTAATCAACAGACATTCCAAAGGAGTGCTAACAATGTGCTGTGGTTGTTAGGTTCTCTGCAGAGTGACAGCTTACATACATGTGATAATCGTCTTCATGTGACACCTTATACTGTAGTGGGGAAGACAGATGTTAATGAAGTGATTACATGGATATAAAATCACATGAGTGATAACTATGGAAAAAAAATTCATGAAATTTGAGAATATTATGCTCAGTGAGATAGCCAGTCTCAAAAAGCAAACAGTTGTGTGTTTTCTCTCATAGGTGGAAACTAGACAGAAATTAGGGAACAAGTGTGACCTTAGATAGAGGAGGAGAAACTCCAACTCCAATGGAGTGATGGAGGGGGTCAGGGAAGGGAGAAGGGAGGATGCAGACATAAAGAAGGTAAGAGTTGGAATGATGATATGAATGTGTGTTCAATTAGCAGTGCCAACCTCAAAGACATGTACAGAGAAGGGGAAGGCAGAGAGCAAGATCTGGAGGGAAATGCCCCAACAGTTGTGTGCATTTCTATTCCAATTATTCTATACCTCAGTGCAATATATAATTGCAATGCACCAAAAAAGTATTTTTAAAAAGTGACATGGTTGAATGACCACCAATATCTTTCCCCAAAATCAGTTTTGTTCTTTTTTTTTTTTTTTTTTTTTTTTTTTTTTTTTTTTTTTTGCAATACTCTCTATTCCAAGTATCCTTGGTGTCAGATCTCAACTACTTTATTAAGAATATGTTTTTTTTAAAAAAAATAATGTGAATATCTTGAGTTCTACCATCCATCACCAATAGAAGAACTGAATTGTTTCCTTCATGGATGGGCAATGTGAGACTATGACATATAATCGGAGGCCTATCATCAATGATATCACTTTGTGAAAGACTAAGTCTATGTTGTCAGTGGGAAGAATTGGAAGAATTTCCAGGAGCAATTGTTCCCTTCTTGAAAACTGCTGCAGAACAAGTTACTTATGTGTAGAGGAGAGCTGGTTATAAAACATAAAAAAGAAAACTGTTTTTCCCCTTAATCTCATTAGGAAGGCATAGATTAATCACACTTAACTACAGTTTAAAAAAAAATGGTTCTGTCACCTTCTCTCTTTCGCCCACATGAGAGCAGGGAGTGACAACTCATTTGGCCACAGTTCGTATTTTGGCAGCCAGTGCCTTCTGCCTGGTCTGAACTGTGACTAGAGTCTGTGGAAGAGCTGTCCTGGTCCCCACAGCCGTTGCTCGAGGCAGCAGGGAAAGGCGGTCCCTCCCACAAGCCAGCCCTGAATCACTGAGTGATACACACTGCTTCTGGGCTGAGAGTGAGGATCACTAGCATGAGGCAATCCGTAAGCACATGATGTTATTTTCTTCCTATACTCACAAACCCTCTAGAAGTTGTCTGATGTGCATCCACTTCAAGTTCCAAGTGTTGTCAAGAGAATAAACATAAGCAATCTTAAACAGGAACAACACATACTCCTCTTGTGAATAAGCAGAGCGTTTAGTTTTGACATGTGGAAAGTCACCTGCATTAATAGCAAGTCTATGGTTTTCTAACAATAAAAACGAGCATCTTGGATTAGCATTCCTCCAGAGCAGAAGATTCACTGTCAATAAAGGTGCACGGTACTTCTGTCAAAATATGCTATCTAGAAACCTCGTTAATTTGACATTCAGTTAGCAAAAACACGCTCAGCTTCCAATCGAGTGGGCGGTGAGCAGCACTCCAGGACAGCATGTGAGCCAACTTGGAGTGGAGTGAAGCGCTCGCAAAGGGGACTTGGCTGGTTCACCAAGGAGAAGTCATCAGAAGAATGCAAAGGCTACTTCGTTTGCCATCCAGACCTGGCCTTCTCCTCTTATGAATAGGCGATTTGCAGTCACTTTCAGATTACTGAAAACCTTCCAGCCATAAAATCAATTTCCTATGAAATCGTGGATCCAGGACCAAATATTTATCTCAAGGAAAAGGAGCTAGGCTGGGTAAGACCTTTGGTTTCATAGAACAGATAAGCTCCAAGAAAGGTAGCTACGTAGCGAATTTTCATAAAGCAACCTCCTCATTTCCATTTAGTTTACATGTTTAATTTGCACACAGGAAAACCACCGCTGAATGAGCTGAGATGCAGCCTTTGCAGGAGAGAGGAATGCATAGGGAGAGGTCTGTCCACCAGCACGCTTTTGCCTGCAGCCAGCTACGTGACCTTCTGCCTTCTCCTTTAAAGACATGGCTCCATTTTCCTCTAAGACTATCTCATTACTAGTCTTTGCTCCTGTTTTTCCTACGTGTCTGCTTGAATAAAAGAAGAGAAGAGAAAGAGGAAGAGGCATGAGGAGGAAAGAAGAAGTAGGAGGAAGAGGAGGAGGAGGAAAAGGAGAAGGAGGAGGAGGAGGAGGAGGAGGAGGAGGAGGAGGAGGAGGAGGAGGAGGAGGTCCTGTATCTGGGTTTTCAAATCCAAATTTGTATTGTTTTCATTAAATACAAATATCATGAGTACAAAGAGCCTTGACATACTTTAGATGGGACAGTCGATATGGCGTGCAGTAGATGCTCAGATAATCCTACTGACTGAATGAGTAAAATTCTCTCAATGTCCCACTTAAGTGTCTTGTCATCTTTTCCTTAGAGTACTCTAAAGTCCCACTGCCTGGTCCTCCTGCTCTTAATCTTCCTCCCCTCACAAAGCAGCTGTTCCTGTTTTATCTTTCTAAATCACAGTTCTGCTCAAGGTATATTTATTCTCTAAAGGCTTCGGGGCTTCTGACATCTGAACTCAAATACCTCCATAATATTTGTTAGTAGTAACAAAAATCATAATCTCCAGGGCTGCCGGCATAATGGCAGTAACTTGGAAAAACAGTAAGATTGTTCTTGATTCCTCTCCTGTCCCTCTAGGGCTCCTCCTCCTCCTCCTTCTCCTCCTCCTCCCTCTCCTTCTCCTCTAGTTTTCTACATGAAAAGTAATTAGTCTACAAGGTTTTTGCTTACATAATACATTTTTATGCTATAGCTTTAGTTCATGTACTTTTATGGACTGCCCAAGATTCACATATGGAAGGAAGGCCACACCCTCAAGATGACCATGTATAGAGTTAGTGCCTTTAAGGAGATAAGTAAGGCTCAATGAGGTCATACAGTGGGCCCTAAGCTTGTAGAGCTGGTGTCCTTACAAGAAAAGGAAGACACCAGAGCTCTTCCTCTCTCCTCCCCACAGAGAAAGAACCATGTGATGACAGAGGACGAGGTTGTCATGGCCAAGCCAAGAGAAGTCTCCCCAGAAACCCACCCAAAGCACCTGACCTTGAACCCAAGCCTCCAGAAGTACGAGAAAATGAGTTTCTGTTTAAGTCTCCCTCTCTCCTTTCCCTCTCCTCTCCCTCCTCCTCCTCCTCTCCCCCTTCTCCTCCTTCTCTTGTCCTCTCTCCTCTCCTTCCTCCTCCTCCTCCTCCTCTTCCCCTTCTCCTTCTCCTTTCCCCTCTCCTCCCCTCCTCCTCTTCTGTCTCTCTTTGTCTTTGTCTCTCTCTCTCTCTCTCTCTCTCTCTCTCTCTCTCTCTCTCTCTCTCTCTCTCTCTCTCAGAAAGGAACTAGTCTAGAAGGGCACCTGTAATCAGCAATGAGCAGGTGAGCAGGTTCCACTGTGATTTTACTTGAGTTCATCACAGATAGATATATAGATACTATGACAGGAGGTCCCCCATGTTCCCGTGGATCACAGGAGGGAGAAGGCCTTCTTGATGCTTCTCTGGGTAGAAGAGCAATCATTCCCATCCAGCCCTTCATGTGCATCCATGAGACTCTACTGTCTCCTCTGGCCCCCAGCCTCTGCTTCCCAATTCATCTCCTACCGCACTCCCCACCTCCAGCCCAGCCCCGAGGCTCTCTGCTCTGTAGCTCAAATAGGAAAGCAGGTAAGGACCTTGGCACCTGCAGGCCTTTCCCAGCCTCCCTATAGAATATGCGGCTCTCCTCAGCCTAAAATCCCCTATTCTCCTTTCCTGTGTAATTTTTCTGTTGTAGTCATCACCATCTAAAACACTGTATTTATCTTTTCCTCCTTTTCTTGTTTATTATCCGTTTCCCATATTACAATAAGGCTACAGATGAGCAGAGCTTTTTATCAGTTGCCTTTGCTGTTATATCCTCCAGTTTTAGAATAATGCCTGAACTTGAATAAGTGCGTGAATGAGTGAAAGAGTAGATGGATAGGGAATAGCTTTCCAATGTCATCTCAAGTCACAGGACCCCAAACACAGCTCCTACCAAAGTTCTGCTCTTTTGAGTCAACTTGCAGCTTGTAAATGTGTCACCTCTTTGCCCTTCCGAGCACATGTTATCATCCCTTCACTTGGTAACTCTTTCTCATCTTATTTCTGTCAAAATCCCATTTCTCAAGTGGCATTCTGATTCAAGACAAGATTGGAATCCACGTTGAATTGAATCAAGTTGGCTACGAAAGGATTATGCCATCACAGTCTAAAGGGAGTGTGTTGCCTATCCTGCAGCTTCCTCCTCAGGCTCTTGCTCCTCACGTGTTTGATTGGAAGCACACCTTGTCTTCTAATCTGCTGAGTCCCCAGCTCCTCGGGGACATGGACATGAATTTTTAATGTGCCCAGTAATCCTGAGCTCTTGCTCTTCTTGCTTTGGCATCTCAGGAAAGCACTTCCTTCTCAGCTTACACTTGCTTCCCTCTCCAGCCATTTGCCAAAGCCCTTGGTTCCAGGATGCAGTGTCTCACATCCTGTCAATATTCCCCGTGGAGGGAGCAGGATGTCCTGAGCACAGCAGTGATCATCCTTTAAGAACGGGATTAGATGCCCTCACCCCCTAGCAACTACGACAACAGCAGGGGTGGAAGCTGACATGGTGCTTGGCATGCATCCTGTCTAAAAAAATTACTTCCTTCATTTTTATCTCCTAAGAAGATGAGGTTCCTACACCATTTGTGACTACTGCGTTCCTCTCAAGGGTTTGGTCTAGAATTCTCTCATTGCAAGATTAGACAAAAATAAATGTTGCTCTGTTAGAATCCCTGCTGCTGGTTGGTTTAACAAAATAAGACTAAATAATTTCATCTGGAATTTTGGTTGTACTAAACCACGGATTCTAATACATTATGGGTTCATTTCATATCAGTAAGTGTTACTGAAATCCCCCCCAAAAGTATTGAAATTACTGAATTCATTGAACATTAGAGTCTCTCTTGAAAAACTTCAATAGGCAATAGGATGGTACAGAAAGAGAAACAAACAGGAAAAGAAGAGGGGAATCTGAGTGAAAATTCTGTGTAGCTGAAGCAAATCTCTTTCACTTGGTTTTGATTTTATTACTAGTATTATAATCTTAATATCAACATGATATTTCCCCATACCCTAAACTGCTATATATACACATAGGTTTATTAACAGCACGTGAGATATTTCTTCATCATTGATTGAATAATGAGGGGGGGAGCAGGATGAGACTCCGGGGCAGGGATGAAGTCCTGTTTTCACCCTATTTCTACATCGACACATCATTAGAACACCAGCGTCCTAATCATCAGAATCATTATCATCGACAGATCATCTTTCACATCAGGAACTCTACTAGATGCTTCACAAATATTATCTCGTTACTTGTAAAAACAGGTCTAAGGCTGGGGTTGTAGCTCAGTAGCAGAGTACTTGGCTAACATATGCAAGGCTCTGGGTTCCATCCCCAGCACCATAAAAAATAAAATAAAATATCCATGATAAGTAGCCATTAATACTTGTCTATTTAATCCTAAAATAACTAGGTAAGTAGGTGTTATTATTTGCTGTTTGCATTTAGGAAAGAAAAACTCTATTGTGTATCCAGAAGATCATTAGGAATTGGACTATTATGTGTCTGATTCCAAAGTTTGTATTTATTCCTTTCACTCAGAAAGAAAGAATAAAAAAGAGGAGGTGTTAGGAAGAAAGAGAAGAGAGGGGGGGAGACCTACACACTACAAAGATAGTCACTAGTCACGTATGTCTACTTAAATTTAAATTAATTAAGATGTTTAAAATTGAAATTTCAATATATTTTTTCTACTATGTTCATTTCAAGTGCTCCACAGCCTACCACATTAGCATAAATAAGAACATTTCCACCACAGCCTATCACTGTACCCAGAAGCTCTGGGTTAGACCAACGTCCCTTAGAATGGCGCCTCGTATCTCACAGAAGTATCACAAATCTTTGTGAAGAGACCTGGGTACCATTTCTCAAATTACCCTGATAAGGCTGACTTCCAAAACACTTCCAAGCATTTGGAATATCCTGTAATATCCCATTATGAATTCTGCCATATTCATTTTGTAGCGCATGCCACTAATTTTATTTTCTACGTTTAGTACCTATTAGGAAAATGAGTACATTTCCAAATACCTGTTCCAAACATCAAGAACTGCCTTCAATGAGTATGTCTCAGTGAGAGAGCACAGAGCAAGCCTTAACTGAATAACTAGCTAAGTAAACTTAGATGGTCATGTGAGCAGCCTTCCTCATCTGCTAAGCAGAGATAGAACAGTCGATACCTCAAGAGATTACTGGCTCAAAGGGGACAATGTTTATGAGCAATGTTTATATCTGATGTGGGATCCAACCCATCATAAGCATACACTTAATGTAAAATGTTGTTAAAATCATAGTACTGTAAACACCATTGTTATTTGACTTGGACTTTGTAAGGTAGAATCCTTTTTTTTTTTTTTTTTTTTTTTTTTTTTGTGGTACTGAGGATTGAACACAGAGGCATTCTAACTGCGTGCTACATCCCCAGCCCGATTTTTTACTCTTTATTTTGAAACAGGGTCTCACTAAGTTGCGGAGGGCCTCACTAAGTAGCTGAGCTTGGCGATGAACCTGAATCCACCGGGTCTCAGCCTCCCAAGTACTGGGATTACAAGCGTGCGCCACCACACCCGGCCTAGAATCCTACTTTTTTAAGGCCAACACTGCACAAACCTGGAGGATCCCTAAGTTACACAAACTGTGAAGATACATTCAGTGATGGTGCTAATCAATAAACTGTTCTTCTCCCCTTGAATTGGCTTCAAGTGTTCACTGAAATGAAGTAATTAATCCAAATCAATAATTAAGGAGAGGTTCTGACTGACAAGCAAGATAGCAGTAATGGAATTAATACGAGTACCCTGGAGGTGGCACGATTTTAAATGTGATTCATACTGTTTAGACAGATGACAAAGACACCTGAGGAAGACAGAGACAAATTAGATTTATCCAGCAAAACAGTTTGGAGTTGAACAATTATATTAATACACTTTTTAATGATGATGTTTAATCAAACCGTCTCATGCTGAAAAAATTACTTGGAGAATAAAGGCACGACTGCATGGTGACTTATAAACTAAAAAGGAATTTATAGACTTTTGGTTAAAAAAGAAGAGAAAACATTGGTTTTGCTGACCCAGGGCCTCAGTTTAATGATCAGTTCTTTTCTTTCCACTTTCATAGAGGTCACACGGAGTCCCTTAGGGACAGGAAACACACTGTCATTTTCCTAAGTGTGGGGAAGACAAGAGAAGAGAAAATGTTGAGAGAAAAGAAAGGCCTTTCAG
This sequence comes from Graphiurus murinus, assembly GCA_004027655.1. Lineage (NCBI taxonomy): Eukaryota > Metazoa > Chordata > Mammalia > Rodentia > Gliridae > Graphiurus > Graphiurus murinus. Next base: position 236,971 of record PVLC010000097.1, read on the forward strand.
GAAGGACAGAGAGAAGTGTCATGGGGACCCAGGAGGCCCAGTGACCCACCAAGGGACAGATATGTTAGCGTGCATTCCGGCCCTGCTGGCACAGTAAGCAGCAACCTGGGACGGAGCCGAGCCCCACACACGAGTACACTTTCCACTCCACCCGTTGGCCTTCACTTGCAACCTCAATCAAAAAAGAAAAAAGGAATCCTAGCCTCCACCGCTGGCTGAACTGCACAAGTTGGAGCTGTGCGATGCATAATCAACCTGTATTCCTTGAACATCTGGATCTTCAGGCAGAGCCTCATCTACTACTACCTGTGTCACCAAGTAGGATTATGGTAGCGATTGCTGGTGTTGGTTTTTAAGACAGTGATTCTCAAACTTGGCTCTACATTGAGTCATCTGGGAGCTTAAAAAACAAAACAAACAAGAAAAAAACCCACTGCTATCTGGTGGCAATCGGTCAGTCTAATTTATTTGGCCTGTGCTGTAGTCTGAGAGTTGGAATATTTAAAGAGCAGATGAATGCATTGTGCAGCCAAGATAGAGTGCCAGTATTCTAAGAAAATTATATATATGCTGTGGTTAAAGAGGTCTTAAAATCTCAGAAAAAAAATGGCATGCATCATGACAACCTGGGAAAGGAAGGTCACCGAGCACCATGAACGGCTGTGGTCACATGAGCTTTTGCGGGATTTAAGGGCTGGCTAAGCAGGTCTTCCCTCCATACTGGGAATTCAGGTTTTTTTGTTCCTTTGCCTAAAATGTAAATATCAAGTATTGCTAGGGGCAGAAAGAAGCTCGGCAAAGTTGGCATATCCTCAAGTAGTCCCTTTCTTCTCATACGCAGAACGAGTCAGGACAAAAGCCACATTTCTCCCCAGTGACCAAGGAAGTTTAATGTCACTTCGACTGCAAGAATATTGGCCACAGAAACCTTTGCAAATAAATGTCAGGAGAAGCTTTCGAGCCAAAGTTCATTTTATGCCAATTCGATTTCACACAGTCTAGACAAACTCTTTCTCTCTAAATGGTAAATTAATACAATTGGAGCAGTGTCTAAACATCCTGAATTTCAGAATTAATGTAATTGTGCAGGAAGCTTAGGACCCTAAATCACTTTGCATGAAATTGTTTAAATATATTAATTAAAATATTTTCATATTTAGAAGAACTAATCCCAATACTCCTCAAACTATTCTGTGAAATAGAAAGAAGCAGGACCTTCTCAAACACATTCTGTGAAGCCAACATCACATTAATACCAAAGCCAAATAAAGACAGCTCAAGAAAAGAAAACTATAGGCCTCTATCATTGATGAACTTAGATGCAAAACTGCTAAACAAAATACTAGCAATGCGCATTCAAAACCACATCAAGAAAATTATACACCATGACCAAGTTGGGTTCATCCCAGGGATGCAAGGCTGGTTCAACATATGAAAAACAATCCATGTAATTCACCACATAAACAGAATCAAAGACAAAAATCACATGGTCATTTCAATTGATGCTGAAAAAGCATTTGACAAGATCCAACACCATTCATGCTAAAAGCACTGCAGAGAATCGGAGTAGAAGGAACATACCTCAAAATCATAGAGGCAATATAAATAGGCCTACAGCCAATATAATATTAAAACGGAGAAAAACTGCAAGAGTTCCCACTAAAAACAGGAACAAGACAAGGATGTCCATTATCACTTCTTTCTGTTCAACATAGTACTTGAGACTCTAGCCAGAGCAATAAGACAAGAGAAGGAAATCAAAGGGGTAAAAATAGGAAAAGAAGAACTAAAACTATCCCTTTTTGCAGATGACATGATACTATACTTAGAAGACCCAACAAAGTCAGCCAAAAAACTTATAGAACTGGTCAACCAATTCAGCAAAGTATCTGGATACAAAATCAACCTTAAAAAATCAGAAGCTTTCCTGTATGACAACCATAAAACCACCAAAAAAGAAATCCAGAAAACAATTCCACTCACAATAGCACCCCAGAAAATAAAATACTTAGGGATAGTCCTAAGTAATATAAACTTAAATATGGTATCACAATTCACAGGTGTTCCCAATTGAAATCTATCTAACTCGGAAAATTTTCCTTGATTTTTATTTCAATGACTTCCATCAGGAACATAAAATTAAAGACAATGAGCAGGTGGGGCCGGGTAATACGCAGCTCCTATGGAAAAGTTTTTGTGTAAGGTTTTCTTTTGCTTGTGCATGATTTGAACAAGAGATTAGACATGGTCTTAAAATGCAGTTAGTCACTAGTTGTGATGCTGTGGATTTCCTGGGGCAGAAATGGACTGCAAATACCTGGTGAACATTTTCAGATCAAAACCCCAGTGAATCATGGGGAAAAGCCGGACTAGACATGTGACTATGTGGCTATGAATAAAGGAATTCTAGTTGAGTACCAAAATAGACTTTACACTGTGATAATGTAATATCCATGTTTCATTTAAACATGGTAATCTAAACCAAAGGATCAGAATCCTTTTTAATCACTGTTGTCTCATTGGAGTAAAAAGCAATGGTTATGTAGAGGAGATTTCAAAACTGAGAAAGCTTGTGCTGAGAAACACCATTTTAAAAACACAGTTTAAAAGCAATGTTTTGAATTGCATTTTAATCTATTCCAATATATATAAAATACACCAAACATAGCCATATTTTTATTCTCTTTCTCTAAAGAAAAGCACAATTAATAATTGTCAGACCAGAAAAGCATAATGGATAAAAGGGAGAACAGATTGCTGTATTTCCTTCTGTAACACAATATTTCAGTCTTATAGTCAAAGACAGCATCTAGGTGTGGGTGTATAATTGAGTTAATCAGGCCCTGCATGTCGTTTTTCTCTTTGATGCACATTTCGGTGAGGAGACAATAAGGAATTTATTCTAGGAGAAAAGTAATTGGGAAAGGTAGAATTGTTAAAACCGTCTTCAGTTACAGTGATAATAAATTATGGCTTCAAGCACATCACAGAGAAGATCGATCTGATGACTCACTGGAGTTATTCACCTGAATTCAAAGAGGTCCTAAAGACGCTTGGTTTTCAGTGTCTGTTCTGCTGAGGATTATAATATTTCCATTAAAAGGGATCCCTG
>PVLC010000097.1:240182-320745 GCA_004027655.1 Graphiurus murinus
TCCCAGCATTCGGGAGGCTGAGACCGGAGGATCCGGGTTCGCGGCCAGCCTCAGCTACCTAGTGAGGCACTCTGCAACTTAGTGAGACTCGGTTTCAAAATAAAGAATAAAAAGTAGGGCTGGGGGTGTAGCTCGGAGGTAGAATGCCCCTGAGTTCAATCCCCAGTACCACAAAAAAAAAAAAAAAAAAAAAAAAAAAGGGATCCCTGCCCTCCACCCCATGGAAGAAACATTATGTCACAGGTCAACATTAGGGATAGTAACTGGGTTGTCAAAGCCAGAGAGATTTTTGCCAACAAAAGAGAAAAATGGCAGATGCTCGGCTCCTTCTAGAAACCCACAGTTTCCCTCACAACTGGGACTGGATTTGCGCTAACGCAACCGAAAAGGAAGCAGTCATTTTGTCCCTCCCTAGTGGGAATGTTCTTAATTGATGACAGGTTCCTTCTTACTGCCAACTCCCACTTAGAGAAAGCCTGCTATATTTTGCCATGATATTTTGTGTAATACAAAAGTTAGGCTAAGAGAAATACCCAGAGATTTCATTAAGGATTATCCATATAGTTAGCGTGTGATCAAAAATTATTGACTAGGGTCAGTTATATATTATATCATTTATAAGTAATGGATATATGTCCAGCTTACTAAAGTCAGCATTTTAAGATATGCAGTAACCCATTATTAAGTATCCTAAGCCTCCAGAAGCAAAGATAAAAAAAAACCCCACAAATTTAATTACTTTATCTTAATAAAAGTATTTAGTTTCTTGAATTTGTTCAAAGTATTTTGTATGAGAACACAGTGGTCTGGGAATATCTTCCCCCACAGGTAACTATATCATGAATTCCAACAATACTTTTTATTCAGTGGTGAACTTTATGTTAGTAGCACTTTTATTTTTACACTTAGATGGAAGGAATATGGGAGCCCTCTGGTGGCCAATATTAAAGTGCTCATTAGCACAACCCAAATTCCCCTGGCCTGGGAGACTCAGGAGCCAAGGTGGATGGCAGGGAGGAGTTCAGGTAAGAGAGGGCATGCACACACCAACCCAGTTGTCTTTGGATTTTTTTCAGGTAATTTTTTCCTTATATTTTTTTAATTAATTTTTTAAGATTTTATTTTTATGTGCTTTTATTGGTGCATGATGGTCTCACATCCTAATGCATATCATGTTGACATCAACATACATGCACACAACACTTGGTGCCCCTCCCACTTCTCTGTCTGCCCCCCATAAATAGAGGACTGAAACCAACATTGGGATTTTCACATATGTACACACAGTCAATGTTAGTATTTCCAATAATGAACCTCAGTCTCCCCCTTCCCTTCCCTTCCCTTCCCTTAGACCACTTTCTGGATCCAGTGAGATTTCTCCTCCATTATCTGGATTCTCTCTGGTATCCCAGTTACTCCCTAGCTTGTGCATATTATATTAAAGAAAACATATGCCTCTTCACTTTCTATGACTGGCTAATCTCACTTAATATTATGTTCTACAGGTCCTTTCATTTTCTTACAAATGACACTATTATTTTATTCTTCTTTATTGCTGAGTAGAATTCCATTGTGTGTATTTACCATAGTTTTGTAATCCATTCATCTGTTGATGGACACCTAGGTTGGTTCCATAATTTGGCTATTGTGAACTGCACTGCTATGAACATAGATATGCACATATTACTGTCATTCTCTGATTTCAACCTCTTTGGAAAGATAACCAGGAGTAGTATAGCTGGATCATATGATGGATCCATTTCCAGTTTTCTAAGAAATGTCCACGCTGATTTCCATATCAACTAAACTGGTTTGCAATCCCACCAACAGTGTAGAAGAGTTCCTACTTCCCCACATCCTCACCAACATTTATTGTTATTTGACTTCTTGATGACTGTTCAAACAATTTTTTTCTGTAGTTATTCCAGTTTGAAAGTTAAATTTTTAAACATGAGGATATCAAAGGAATTGAAATTCAGATATTAAACAGGGCTATTAATGACAAAAGAAGAAAAAAGTGAAACTTTCCTAATATTAGCAAATACAATTATTAATAGGCATAATTAATTTTTGTATATATCATCACTTATAAATATTTATCTTGTTAATATCTCTCATCACACAAAATCACATTAAAATGAGAGACTTGGGAAGCAAATTAAATCCTAAAAATGATTCTTAACTAAAAATATGATAATTAGATATAATTCATTAAATAACACCTTGGGGACCTGGACAAACTCATGCACTTCTAAAAGTAATTATCTTTTTTTCAAGGGAGATATTTATACACCATAGGCTATTAAGTCATTGCAATTTCAATGATGAAACTTAGCAAGTTTTTAACAAATGCTGACATCTGGACCACTTTCAAATGTAAGTTTCCCTGTATCATCAATTCAGCAAAGAATATGTACCTAATTACTAAGTGTGTGTACACAAATCAACCCACTTTCTCATACAATGGACAAAGATGTGGAATTCTGGATGGAACATCTAGGAAGTGGGTTATTGTGTCTCCAATTTTAGAATGTGTCCTTATATTTATATCTCAGTATGCAAAAACACAAAACATATGTTAAATATTAGAGATGTTTTAAATCCTAAAATACAAAATAATAATTAACAATGCAGAAAGTATTAAAACTTAGGTCATAATTTCATGTGATTAAATTCACACTGAAAAAATAAATACTTTATGTGTATATTTAGATACATGCATATCACTCCAAGTTATGGCCAAAAAAAAAAAGCATCTCTACATTATTCATTATTAAGTTGTGCTTTGAGACCAAAAGTATTTGTTCTACTTAAGATATTTTCCAAGATCATTTTAGTCTAGAATATTATTAGTCCAAAATAACTACTGCAGATGTAAATAATATGTCCTTATTAAAAATTCATCACTTTAGGTCAATTTCAGAACTTGATTTCACAGGGCCAATGGTTCTTCATTAATTTGAAGTATAATTACAAATGACCATATTTAAATCTTTAGCCTCACAAATACAAGAGAATTATAAAGTCAGAGGAATTCTAGTTAAACTCCAAATGTTAATTTTGATGAATGAAAATAAGCGTGAAGCATATGTGCTTTCTCTTTTAAAAGTATACCATTCTTTGAAAGACAGAATAAGAAACTGGGGGCATCGTCTGGCATTTTATCATCATGAACAACAACAACATTGTTTAAGCACCGGGTAATAACACTGCTAAAATGCGAGCAGGAGTCATTTGGGACACATATTGATTCCTAAGCTCCATACCCTCCCTTCTGATTTAGTTTCCTGTGCAGCTACCGTATGCCACAGCAGCTGTGTGCCCACCCAGACTCATCACTGTCAACTTCATGGTCTGGCTCACATTTGTTACATCTTAGAGGCATTTGCTAGACACTGTGAAGGAAATCCGTTTTCCTATTTATACCTCCCTATTCCTCTGCACACTCCTCGGAAGATGATCCTTGCTCACTAAATGTTTGTTAGAGGAAAATATGCAAGACTTTTAGTGAAAGAAGCCCCAGACAAAACAAATTTCACCAGCACAAACAAAAGTATTTCCTGCCACACCAACGGGCAGGGCACCAAACCACTGGTATGTGCTGGGGCCGGAAACACCCGGCAATCTTTAGAATGTGTTCTGTTGTAATATATTCTGAATCCCAGCTTCAGAGAAGGAGGCACAGATGCCGGGCCTGGGGGAGGTCCTGGCATGAAGATCAGTTTAAAGGAAGCCAAGAGCTTCAGACTTCAGAGCAGAGAGGGGGTCCTCTGGTCAAGGAGCTACAAACTTTCCCTGCAATACTCTGGCTGTCAAAGCAAAGGGTCCTTCGTCTCCTGGGAAGGGGTCTTGTGCTCACTCAGGACCTATGGATTACAGTCCCCGTGGTCCTAGAGCTTGGATGAGGTGTTCGTACATCAGCTCTATCCACCCAATGATGATGGAAAACCTCCTATTCACACATTTCTCAAAGAAAACAAACATAAATCTCACAAAGTAATAGACCCAAACTATACATTTCTAAATTTGAAACTTGGAATGTAAAAAAAAAAAGAAAATTCTTAAGTGGAGGGATATCTTAGAGATAATGAGTTGGAAATTTCTTGGATGCAGAATGGCCCAAGGAAGATACAAAGATGAAGGAGCAAGAGAGGACCCAGCTGGGCATAATGACACAGGCCTGTAATCCCAGCTTTTGGAAGGCTGAGACAGGAGGATCACAGGGTCAAGGCCAACCTCATCAACTTAGCAAGAACCTGTTTTAAAATTTAAAAATAAACAATAGGGCTGTAGGTATAGCGCAGAGGTAGAATGGCTATGAATGAAATCCCCAGTACTACACACACACACAGAAAAGAAAGAGAAAGAGAAAGTGAATGGACGCAGAATGGGAATGAACAGGGGAGCAGAGAGTGAATTAATCAGTAAGTAAAGATGCACAGAATGACCCGGGCAAAGACAAAGGAGGATCCTACCAGGATCCATCCTACCAGGAGGATGAGTACACTAGGGCAGCTGGAAGATGGAGTGTAGGCTTGAGCATGGAAGTAAAATGACAAGGTAAACAAAGTAAGAGAATATGAAGGAAATCCAAAATTCACAAGAACAAGTATTATTATTATTATCATATTATTATTCATTATCATAATTACCATTTATTATCATATTATTATTCAGAAGAGGTGTTATTTCAAGAAAACCCCCTCTGATATTTTTTTTTATCAGTATCCTTTAATAAAGACAGTCCACAAAGAAAGAAGTACAAAGAGTATCACACCAGTTCTTCAGGCACAAACATAATTTCACATTAGAATGGCGATCTTCAAATTAATCTGCAGACTGAGAAAGGAATTGTGCATTTTGGCATATCTGGAGAAGGCATTCTTTCTCCAGGAGCTGATGACATCAAGGAGATTGCTTGAGTTAGGTTCTTATCACAGAATAACCAATCACCGCAAGTGCAGCTTCTTAAAATAATGTCCACTTAGAACCTCCCGGATGCCCGGGTGCAGCTTACCTGCATTCCCTGCTCGGTGGTAACATCATGGTCCACATCTGGCTGCATTCTAGCTGGCAGCTCCAACAAGGAAAGTTCCATTGTGAAGCTCACGCAGGTGGATGGTGAAATTCACTTTCTTGTGGCTGTAGGATTTATGGAAACTCACTTCTCCAAAGCCAGGCAAGTGGGGAAAGGGTCTCTGATATTTGGAATTCTAACTTCAGGAAAGACCTGGACCTTCCTTTAAAGGGCTCATCTTTTTAGGTCTACCCTGCTTGGTACATTTTCCCTTTTGATTACCTCAAAGACAACAGGCTAGGGACTAAATATACCTGCAAAATCCCTTCTCCTTTTTTGCATGTAAATTAAATCACTAGAGTGACATCCCATCACTGGATTCCTGGAGGATGGGAGAGGCCAGTGCTACTGTTTTTGTGTGTGTGTGTGTGTGTGTGTGTGTGTGTGTGTGTGTGTATGTGGTACTGGGGATTGAACCCAGAGGCATTCTACCTTCGAGTTATACCTTCAGCCCAATTTTATTTCTTATTTGGAAACAGGGTCTCACTAGGTTGAGAATCTCATTAACTTGCTGAGGCTATCTTCAAACCTGTGATCCTCCTATCTCAGGCTCCCAAGTACTGGGATTGCAAGCATGTGACAGCATGCCTGGCTTAGGTGCTACTGTTTTAAACTAGCATTTGAAGTGTAGCATTGAAGTGTAGCATTTGAATATATCTTTAAGAGTGCCCATTTCCAATGCCCAAATAGACACACCTATACTTTCTGCAAGTTAAAATCATCTTGCATTCTCTGCTTAGATGCGTTTTTTTTTTTCAAAATTAGAAGAGAATCAAGTGGAAAAGAATAATTCTTCTAAGATAAAGCCAAAAAATTAAGAAATGAGTAGATTTTTTTTTAGTATCCCTTGTTCTTTCAAGGATGCATAATCTAAATATAGGTAGGCACCTTGTTAAATTAAATTACTATAGTAATCAATCACAGTTATAGAAAATAACTAATTTGAATTATGATGTGATGTTAACAGGAAACTTAAGAGCATTTATCAAAGTGATTAGTGATTTCCTTCCCATGATAGGTTAAAACTTTAAAGGAGTTCCAATGTCCCTATATCCTCATCTGCATTTATTGTTTGAATTCTTGATGATTGCAATTCTAAAATCTTGTCCTTCAGTTTTCAGTTGTGCCAGTGGCTCATACAGCTCACTACACCCATTTTGCCTTAAAATGTTAGTTAGAGGTAATTGTAGAAATAATGTTGTAGTTAACATCTACAATGTAAAAAAGTATACAAAGACTAGAAAGACCTAGGTCAAAAAACTATTGGTTATCCTAAGGTAGATAAAATTGTGAATCCTTTCCAGGATCACATGTTTATATACATATATATATATATATATATATATATATATAATTTACTTGTCCAATACAATGATAAAGATGAAATCACTCATTTAAAGATAAGTTATGCATTTGTTCAAATATTTTCTAGACATCCACTCTACCAAGCCCTGTCCTTTGTGTCAGAGTGAAAGCAAAGAACAAAATAGGTTTTCTTCCTTTTCTCATGGGACTTCCAGTAGGAAACGTGGAAAATAAACACATATCTCGGACTTCACAAAGACTGTTGAGAAGCCAGTATCTTCCTGGAGACTTCACAAGTTACAAGGAAAGCTCTATGTAATTATGTGGGAAGTCTTTACTGGGACATGGAGAGAAGTCTTTAAATACACTCTTTTCCCTGCTGTCCTCCTTTGTCCAGCAACTAAGCTTTCTTTATTTCCTCTTCCCCCACCCAGGCAGCCTCTTCCCTCTTCCAGATCTTCCCTGTATCGTTATATTTCTTTTTCTTCTGCAGAAAAGTGTAGCTCACACAGCTTCAAGCCCATCATCTCTACTGAACAAACAACTCTTTTGTAAACTCCAAAATCCTCAGAAATTGGAAGCATATAATTTTTCATGCCACACTGGGTAATCAGTTCAGAATTAAGACAGATCCCAGGAGACAAGAATCTTACATGGCATGCAAGTCGCAGGAAATAAAAAATCATATTCAGGTCAAAGGAACAAAAGGAAAAAAATAGGTCCTGACCAAAGCAAATTTTCTATCAGTAGGAAAGTCTTCCTCGTGTTTTCTCAGGAGTCAGGAACCACTCCTGGTCTGGAAATATTCTATGTGGAGCTTTAGATTGAGGGGTGGGTGCATGGTGCATAGACAGTGCAGGGCCACACCCCCACACTGTGTTTCTGAACATACCCTGTTTGCCCACTCATGCACCGACCATGTCATGCTGAATATTTGGCTCATCTTCCAGGTATTCCAGTATCTTGCTGCATGTGGTCTTTCACGGTTGCTATGGGGAAAAAATTGCCTCTCATCAAAATGTTTTTTCTATTCCCTGGAGATTTATCCTATGATGAACAAATGTAAGAAATCATGGCATTGTAGTTGACATAGTTTAAAATCCACAATCCTCTAACCAAATTATGTCAATAACAATCCCATAATTTCCTTTTGCCTTTCAGAGTCAAACAAGTTTAACATTTCTTCTCTCTCCAATGTCACCGATGCTATATAAAAGTAAAGAGATGTGCCTCCTGGTATTTTGTCCTAAATCAAACCAAGGTCTAAAATTCAACACTTTGGGAACATCTTGTTTAGCTCAGCGGTGCATTATCACATTTTAGGACATCTGAAGCATTCTGGAACGTCCTTAGGTTAGCTCCACATGGAGCACATTGCAGTAGGCCCATCATCAAAAGAATATTCACTTGGTAGGAAAACCCACCTCTTCAGAAGTAGCTGAGTCTGTGGCTAACAGATCTCTTTCTCGTGTTACTGCTGCGCTGTCATCCTGCAGTAAAAAAGGGAACTGGGATGTGGCGCTCAGCTGTCCAAGCATCTGTCACATCTACGGGCCTACTCCCAGCAAGTTCAATTTCTTTTCTTTGTCAGTTTAATAGTTTCTGAAGAAGTGAAAAGCTTCCCCCCAAAGTTTCCCTTGTCCACTTGTTCAGTGTTCAGTTCAAGCAGTGCTATTATAGCTCCCAGGAGTGTTAGCAATCAGGAAGAGAACTGGAAACTCAACTCCCGACCCTTCTTTAGACCCAGGGAAAGCCTGCAGCTCATTAGCTTACAAAGAGGGTAAAGATCTCAGCCCTTCAGAGCTACAGCTCTTAATATTGTTGGTTTATTGCCAGTGTATTCCCAGCACCAAATCCAGGGCCAGAAGTACAAAAAAATCACTTAGCAAAGGCTGAAGAAGATAATAAATTCTTTATTTGCTGCTATTCCCTTACAGCATTGAAACAGAGGGGGTCATGTATATTTAGGGTGCCCAAGGCAAATGACACATCTTCCTTTCAAATATTGTTATGGCCAGAGATAGAATATAGCCTGAAGAGCTCATGTTTTAATGTTTACAGTTGATGTATTTAAGTTATGAAGGTTCTAATATCATCAGTGGATAAATACATTGCAATGGGTTTCCTGGATGGTAACTGAGACAGCTAGGGAGTAACTGAGAAGGTGAGCGGTGTGGCCTTGGGGACTCTGCTTTTGTCTTTGAATCTCTTTGCTTGTTTATTTTCTCTTGCTTCTGGCTTCGGCAATATGAGAACAGAGCCCATGCTCTCTCCCTCTCTCTGATTCCCACTGCCATTCTCTGAGCTCTGCAAACCCTGTCTCACATGGGCTGAACCCGGAAATCTCCAAAAACTGAGCAAATAAATCTTCCTTCCTCTAAGTCATGTGGTCAGTTGTTTTATATTCTATCAGCCAGAATGTTGGCTGAGACAAATAGCTCCTCCCCTTCTACTCTATGCATTCACTTATTTACTTACATCTGCTAGACCATGAGTGCTTCAAGGACCTGAATGTGGAGCACAAAGTAGGCTCTCAAGAAGTGATAATAAAGTTGGTAAAAATGCCATTCACATGCACACTTATACCACAGAAATCTTCCTGTTCTTGATCTTCAAAGCCAAATGACTTAGAAAGAAGCATAAATATTATTTTAGATAGTCCATCTAACAGTAGAAAATTTTCACTCAAATACATTTTCTTTGTGTGAATGCACTCACTGTTAATTTTGGCCTTTTGTGAAGGTCTCAGCTTTAAGTGTTTATGATAAATGAATAGGCAAGCTTAAGAGTTGGTAACAGCTTAACGCACAGCATGAGCACCTCAAATGCCTCAGTATTAAACACTTCGTGGAGAGATAACCTGCTGAACATTCTATTTTGCCCTCACCTTCTTCCACTTAGGTAGAATTATCCCTACTAGCACAGAAAGGCCGTGTGATGCCTTTTATTTATTTATTTATTTTTATATTTTAACATTATGCGAAGATGCCATTTTCTTCAAGTAGAGTGCCGTGGGTATTAGAGGAACTTGCCAGGTATAGTTTTTCCTAAAACGAAGAACAAAGACAAGACAGAGGAAGCAACTACCAAAGCAAGCTATGTGGATGAGTCAGACAGTCAGTTAACATTTGCCAGATACTATTTTGGCTTCTTTAAATTACATCATGCAAAATAGGTACAAAAAGCATTTGGCTAAAGTTGGATGTTCATATAACATTTCTAACTTCATTATTTACTTTATTAACACATTTCTCTCGTGTAATATATACATATAGGATGTGTTTGGCTTTGTGTATCTGAAATAAACTTAGTAAAATGTTGACTGTGAGCATTAGTAATACAAGGAGAAGAGCATTTTGATATTCTTGATGAATACTTCGACTTAGATTTTTAAAAAAATGCATAGGACATTTGTTTTGTTAATGGTATTTTGCATGTATATAAAGTTACCATGCACCCTTTTTACCTTATTTAATCTTCAAAGCAGATTTGAGTAATAGTGTAAGAGAGCAAGCAGTCAAGAGCTTGGTCTTGGGAACACACTGTCACTTTCCAGCTCCTCATTGGATTGTGACTTCGTGAGAGGACATGACTCCCTTCCCTCCACCTTGTGTTCCCACCACAGCATACATTAATCCCTGAAGGGAAGAAGTTTCATAATAAAAACAGATTTCTTAGAAATGGATCTATCCTAACCATGGTGCTTTGACAGTCCTCCTGGGAATGTGTCAATATGAAGCAAAATATTTACTTAATACTCATTCCAACATTAAGCAAAAATATGTTTTTTACAGCCTATTTTCTAAATATCCCTTATCTTTTACAGATTGGAAGGAATACCCATACTCCACCCCCAATCTAAATTTTTATGTAATTCTTACAATATCAGATCACAATAGCCTAAGATGGCCAGCAAGGTTAGAATAATAATTCAGAATTTATAAACAGCCAGACTTGAACTTTCCCCCTTTCCAGTGTATCATACACCCCAGTATAGCATGGACTGCTATTTAGATTTCGTTGTGCTGATACCCAAAGAGTCTATTCTATCATCTTTAAAGGCAAGAGAGGACAGTTTCAGCTCTATCATTTACTTAGTGGCTCCTTAATTCTGAGAAATTTGGGCTTCATTCTCTCAGGGGCTGTAGAAGGTCATTTCAGAGCTGCTCATCAATGTCACATTCAAAGACCAACTCTCTGCTAACCAAGATGAATGGATCTAGTCCAAAGTTAAGCTTCTGACCCACCCAGAAGCCTTTACTTGATCCTAGCTCCAAAGGAGAAACAGGTTATGTTTTTCTTCATTATTGCAGAATATTCTTTCTCATGACCTGACCTTGACTTTCAGTTCAAATTATTGTCACCAGAAGAGGTCAGACACATGTGGTCTGTTCTTCTGTGGATTAGACCACATGTGTCGGACATGGTCCTATAGAGGAGCAATCAGCTCTAATCCTGACTTCATATGGTTTTAGGAATGGTAGGCACAACCATATTTCTCAGGGACTCTAGATCCTTCTGCCTTAAATCCTGATTTTTACCTCCTGAAGTTTAATAGTATGGAAAGACCCAGAGGACTTTAAAATTGATTGCCCCACATTTCTTTGACCAAACATGACATCTGGCTGATAGAAAAGAGCACTTGCTTCAAATTTTGTGCCATCTGAACAAACCACTATCAGATTAGTGCCTTTGTATTGGGTACACATAAAATAAGTTCCCAGGAGCACTGCATTTGAATTAGAGGAAGGAAATTGTTAAGAGGGCACAATTGTAGGTGGAGAGGTATAATAGGAAACAATTGAGGAACAATCCAATTCATCTTGCTTCATTCTTCCTTCTCTCCAAGGAAATGGCTAGTATAGAAAAGAAACATCCCAAATCATTTTTCCCTCTTATCTCAAATACAAACAATCTGTAACCAGGCATATAAGAATTTAGGGAAAAAGAGATGCAGATATTTTTACTAGTAGTATTTCCTTTGCATTATGCTTGCATAAAGTACAAACAGCATAGAAACAGAAATTGTAATTTATTTGTATTTGTCTTTTTTATAATTGGCGGTATAAGATATTAAAAGTTATCAACAAAAATGTATTCAATTACTAAACATATGAAGTAGCCAGTCTGAACCCAAGCAAATGCAGCAGTCATATACATGGCAGTTTTTTAACATAAATCCATAAATCAGGGATCAAATTTATTTAGAATGATTTCTTGTTAGCTACAATACCATTCTCAATGTTTAAAATGGAAGAGAAAAGACTGATGTAGGCCAGATAAACAGCAATGCCTGTTGAATGAGCAAATAGATCAATGAAGGAGCAGGTACCAAAATAACAATTAGTTTTGATGGGAGAGAGTGAAGTTGATGTTGAGAAGGGTCATGTGGCATAAGCTATAACCAGTGACTCTAATTTCTCATGAGTAGTTGATACAAAAGTTCAATCTGCCAATAACTCATTATACCCTTATAGTCTCATCTATTTATTTAAAAACATAAAGATTTTGATTAAAGAATGAAAATATTACTTTAAATAAAATTAAAGACTTAAAAGTCTTTAATTAAAAATTAAACCCTTAAAAGTTAAAGGTTTATGATATACATGGGTTAAACTGACAAAGAACTAAATCCTTACCTTTCGCCCTGCACCAGCATCAACTTGAGATGGATCAAAGACCTGGAAGTTAGTCCAGAGACTTTGAAGCTAATAGAGGAGAGTATAGGTCCAATATCGGCATAGGTACAAACTACCTCAACAAGACCCCCAAAGTTCAGGAAATTAAAACAAGAATTAATAAATGGGATAGCATTAAATTAAAGTTTCTGCTCATCAAAGAAAACCATCAAGAATCTAAAGAGAAAGCCTACAGAATGTGAGATCTTTGCCAGTTGTCTCTCTGATAGAGCACTAATATCTAAAATATACGAAGAACTTAAAAGACTTCACACTAAAAAAACAGATAACCCAAACAAGAAATGAGCAATTGAATTCAATAGACACTTCACAAAAGAAGAAAGACAAATAGCCAATAGCTACATGAAAAAATGTTCAACATCATTAGCAATCAGGGAGATGCAAATGAAAACTACCCTGAGATTCCATCTAACCCTAATCACAATGGCAATCATCAAGAAGTCAAAATATAATGAATGTTGGTAAGGATGTGGGGAAATTGTAACTCTTCTACACTGCTAGTGGGATTGCAAATTAGTTCAACTACTATGGAATTCAATTGGATAGATTCTCCAACTGAGAATGGATCCATGGCTATACCACTACTGGGTATCTTTCCAAAGGGGTCAAAACCAGAGAACTACAGTAATATATACATACCCATGTTCATAGCAGCACAATTCCCAATAGCCAAATTATGGAACCAACCTAGGTGTCCATCAACAGACAAATGGATTACAAAATTATGGGATAGCTACACAATGGAATTCTACTCAGCAATAAAGAATAACAAAATTATGTCATCTGCAAGAAAATGGAAGGACCAGGAGAACATTATGTTAAGTGAGATTAGCCAGTCACAGAAAGTGAAGGGTCATATATTTTTTCTAATATGCAGAAGCTAGGGAGTAATGGAGATACCAGAAGGACTCCAGATAACGGAAGAGAAACCTCAGTGGAGAAACCTCAGGGAGGTAGTCTAAGAGAAGAGGAGAGGGAAAGAGAGGTTCATTGTAGGAATTGCTACCATAGGTTATGTGTACACATGTGAAAATATCAACATCAATCTCTTGACTCTGATGAGGAGGCGGGGTGGGGGGGTCATCAAGTGCTGTGTGCATGTATGTCACTGTCAACATGATTTACATTATGTTATGAGATTATAATGCACCAATAAAAGCATATAGAAAAAAGAAATTGCCAAAGAGCTTTCATTTTTTAAAAATCATTTATTTATGCCTATGAAGTCCATTCAACTCTGAATCGAGGGTGTCTTCTTGGAGGCCAATGCACACACCCCCTTTGTTTTGTCCCATCCTATTTGCTTTCATTACTAGGGTGGACCCAGGAAGCCCTTTATGGCACAGCAGGTCACTGAAGTCTTTGGGGGGAAGGAATATACAGAGTATGCAAAATGAAAGTGGCTTACATTTAACCCTCTCGTCTTCACTTTCTCCATCTTTTTAAAATTTGCATTCTTTTAAACATGTCTTTATTGATGCACTGTAGTCTCACATCATAATGAAGCTCAGTGATAGGTATGTATCAGTGAGGCCAGGGCCCCGCCTCACTCCCCTTCTCCATATATGATACTGAGATTGGCATTGATAATTTCACATATGTACAAAATGCCAATGGAAGTGTTTCCTTTATTAATTCCCCACCACCACCACTGTCCCCAAGATCCCCTCCATCACTCCACTAGGACTTCTCCTTTACCTAAAGTCCCTCTTGTATTCTGATTACTTTCTAGTAATTTCCAAATATTAACTCACAAGCCACTTCAAGAAACAGGCACCAAATACCCTGCCAGCCTTAATCTCCTCATTACTGGTGCAAATGCTTATTCATTAGGACAGACAGGAGAAAGCTGGACCTCAAGGGAACATAGTGAACAGTGAGACACAGTTTGTGAAAGAAACCGACTTCCTGGAGTGTAGAGTCTTTGCAGACCTCTCAACCAAAACTTAAGAAGTGGGGACTTTAAGGGCTACTACAGGGCATTGTGGCTCCTTAGGATCATAGTAAACTGTTCTTTCCTTGCTGTGCCACCCGAAGAGTCCTTTCTATCTTCATGACATTTCATTTTCGTCTACTGAAATGGATACATTTCAAGCAAAGATGTCAATGCAGACACTGAACCCTCAGTAGAAAAGCTCTTCCTCCATTTTTCCCAGAAACTTAATTACTAGAAGAGGGACAGGGAATGCTACGACTGTCCCATCCCACCAGGCCACCGAGAACAAGAGGATCCATTGGCAGAGCTAGGCTGGCAGCAGTAGCAGTGGATGACAGGGCAGACCACAGTCAGCCACTTCCGTGAGAGGGCCACCGCAGAGACCAGGAGTCGAGGAGCAACTTCCTGCCCTCTGCTCATTTCACCTTTCCTTGCCTCCAGGAGAGTAACTGATCTCAGTTACTTGAAATCTTCCCAGAACAAATTCAGATTCTCCAATATAAGCCAGGGAGGATAGGCTGAAGAAATGAAACCAAACAAGAGGAGTCAAGAGGTGAACCATGGACAGGCATGGTGGTATATGACAGTAATCCTAGTACTTGGGAGGCTGAGACAGGAGGATTACAGGTTCAAGGACAATCTCAGCAAGTTACTGAGACCCTGATTCAAAATAAAACAAAAATGGTTGAGGATGTAGTTCAGAGGATCAGAGGTAGAATCCCCAGTACTAAGACAAAAAAAAAAAAAAAAAAAAAAAGGTGAACCACAAATTGAAAAGAAGAACTATCCACTGTGCAAAAAAAGAGTAGGAGACACACAGTAAGACTCATAACATAATAGGCGGTATCTCACTGGAAAGAACATTTAGGTTAAACCATCAGTGACTTCAGCAGGTTCATGAGTCGGGCAGGGTTCCAGGCTTTATTTATTTTTCTCCCAACAGGGTTCAAGATACTTCCAGATTGAATACTGAATATTGAGGTTGACTCTCACCCCTCTGCTAGATGCAGGGTCACAAAGGACTTATACGTAACCTATATCCAAGAAGTTTTATTTTTTGGAAAAATTACAATAAAAGATTATTATTTGTTTGGAAAAACTCTGTTTGTTTAAAATGCTGTTCCTGCCAGGATGCCTTCTGCACAATTGACTGATTTACATAAATAATGTAGGAGAAATATAATTGAGTAGTTATTAACCAATCCACTAGTGGAAAAGGGGCTGCCCCCTTTACCAATGGCCAAATCCACTCAAGTTCTCTACTTCTGACAAATTCAGAAAGACTAATTAACAAGTGATTGTTAAATTCTATGTATTTTTGAAGAAGAATAATATCATGAGAATTTGGTGGCAGTTGGTTAATATTCAGAAAGAACACTAAGTTCCTTAGAAGAAAGGATTTGCAAAAACATAATAATATAACATAATAAACTTCATTGACAAGGAACAACACGACACTTTAAGCGTGGCAATGCTTTAATTACAACCTTATAAATGAAACTTTCACTCCCATTGTTGGTCAGCAGGAATTTCTCTATTAAACTCAGTACTATTTTTTAAAAAGGAATACAATGGAGTTTGTCCATAAATATGTAAGAAAACAACTTACCAAGAGATACCCTATGGCACATTTTATTGGATTTTTTGCTAGCTAGTTCAAACAGGCAATGATTAAAAAAAAAAACAAAAAAAACAAAAAAAACATGCTAACCATGATGAATTGAATAAAAGATATTTTGAAAAAATATTTTGAATTTACAGTTTTTCCTTCATTGAGACAACTATAAATTGGCTCCAGGATACAAGGATTCAGATGCTCAAGTACCTTACATAAAATGGCATATGACAAGCCGGGCGTGGTGGCACATGCTTGTAATCCCAGCATTTGGGAGGCTGAAACCGGAGGATCCGGGTTCGAGGCCAGCCTCAGCTACCTAGTGAGGTACTCCGCAACTTAGTGAGACCCTGTTTCAAAATAAAGAATAAAAAATAGGGCTGGGGGTATAGCTTGTAGGTAGACTGCCCCTGAGTTCAATCCCCAGTACTGGAAAAAAAAAATGGCATATGACTATATACCTTCTTTGTATACTTTAAATCTCTAGCTTGATTATAATACCTAATGCAATGTAAATACTAAATACTATTGTTCCACTATATTGTTTAGGAAATAATAACACAAAAAAGTCTGTATGTGTTCAGTATAGTTGCAAATTTTAAAAATATCCTCCATTTGTAGCTGGTTGGACCCATGGAAGTGAAACCCACATATTTGGAGGGCTGGCTATCCTGTGCCATCCTGAGAGACCACAGAGAGTGCAGAGAGACTAGTGACTAGTGGGCTAGTTTTTTTTAATTTTTTATTTATTTTTATTAATTGGTGCATTGTAATCATACATCTTTGTTAGGTACAAGCTGATAAAGGCATATATGCACACATTTCTCATTTAACCCCTTCCCCTATTCCCACCCCACTCCCTCTCCCTCCCTCCTTCTCAGATTCAGTTTAGTGACTGACTGCTATATTTGTGAAAATACATCATGTGCGTTAGGGTGTCTCCTGCCCCAACCCCCGTCCATCACCTTCAGTTAGGTACAAGCTGGTAGAGGCATACATGCACACATTACTCATTTAACGCTTCCCCAATTCCTGCCCTATTCCCTCTCCTCTCCCTCCTTCTCATGTTGGGCTTAGTGATTGATATGTCAGACTAATAGGAATGAACTGGCCATATAATCCAGCAATACCACTTGTGGGTATCTACTCAAAAGAATGGAAACTAAACTACCAGACTAATGCATGTGTATCTATGTTTATAGCTATGCAATTTACAATTGCCAAACTATGAAAACAGCCAAGGTGTCCATCGACAGATGAATGGATTACAAAACTATGGGATATGTACACAATGGAATTTTACTCAGCCATAAAGAGGAACAAAATCATGTCATTTGCAGGGAAATGGATGGAACTGAAAAACATTATGTTGAGATTAGTCAGTCACAAAAAAACCAAAAAATCAGATGCTCCCCCTAATATTGGAAGCCAAGGTGAAAGTGGGTCATAGGAGGGACTCTAGATGAAAAAAGAGAAACCTTAGTGGGCAGTTTTAATCAGTTGACTGGTGCTGCGGGCTACACCTTGAAGCTATGGAGACCATATGAGACGCATCAGAGGACAGGAGCCTTCACAGGGATGTTGCACCAGCCAGAGGCCGTGCCAGGAAAGCCAGGCGGGCAGAAGAGCCAAAGGAGGGGAGCTACGAGAGCAGAAGGCAGGAGTGTGCTCCAGGCCCAGGGGTTGCAACTGAGGTGCAAATCAGGAGATGAGGTCATTCATGTCACCTCCAGATTCCTTTTTCACTGTCCTCAAATTATCACTATAAAAATTATAAATATAGAAGTATTTTTCACTTTTAAAGTCAGTGTCATTGGCTATTGATTCCTAGGGGACTCGTCTATTATAAGTAGAAAAAAAAAAAAAAAAAAAAAGAAACACCAACGCCTACTCATTTCTAAGTGACTCACACTAAGTGGACAGGGAAAACATGAGATATTTATTGCCCAAGCCAGACCTGATAACTTGAGACTACTTCTCTTGTTCTCTTTGAACTAGTTCCAAAATTGAACCTGGGCATTTCTCAGCACACATGAGAGGGTGGGATGAACATAAAGAAAATACCTGAATACTAGAAAACAGGTTTTGTTTATTTGTTTCTCTTTTTTTTCTGGATTTTGAACCCAGAGTCATTCTATGTCTGACCACTTTTAGCCCTATTTTATTTTTATTTCTTTGAAACAGGGGTTTGCTAAGTTGCTGAAGGTCTCACTTAGTTGTGGAGGCTGTCCTTGAACCTTCAATCCTTCTATCTCAGCCTCCCAAGTACTGGGATTACAGGCATGAGCCATCACACCTGGGGCAAACAGTCTTCTTTCTCTAGGAAAACAACAACAACACACCAAGAAGACGAAACATGAACACCTGTACCACCTTCCACTCAGAAGCACTCAAGACTGTAGCCATCTGCGCTTTGGGTACAATATATTTTGTATAGAGTGTCTCTATGCAAGATGTCTCCATGCAAATGAGATGGGGAAGGGACTGATGGAGTTAAAAGGAATGACAGGACCCAGGCAGAAATCTCCAGGCACAGCTGGTCTTAATGGAATAAACGGGGGATGTGGAGCAAATGCAAGCATTTGAAGCTTTTTTTCTACAGATAGCCAGAGAACAACTACATAAAGTTAAAGACAGACAATTCAGAGCACTATTGTGCTCGAAGAGGACATCAGGAACCTAGGCGAGACCCCTGTCTGTGGCCATTCTTACTACTAGGCTCAAGGAGGTAGGATTGGAAGTTTAATAAGCTGAGTCCATTATAACCTTGATACAAGTTTATATCTAAATAAGTTATTTAGGTCACCTATATATTTTTAGCTGAATAATGTTAAACCTGTTCTTAAATAATTCTTTAAATTTTGTAAAATCCTAAAGCCATGATTAACCAAATTACTTTAATCCTAAATGAACCACACTGTAGATCTCTCCAGACATAAGTTGGTTCTTTCCAAATGTCCTGGTTGGGCAAATTAATTTGTGAAAGTATTTCACAATTATTAAATTATATGCAAAAGAATGAGTATATATTGCTATGAAAGAATGTACCGTGTTTCTACCCAAAGATACACTATTGCATACGATCATTCTAACAATCTTGGATGTGCATTCTACTTGAGAAGTTAAAAATAAAAAGCTTGTCCACATCTGCAAGAAAATACCAGAATCAGGCATTAACCAAAAGATTCCTCCTCATCAGCCCATATGGGAACTAAGGCCAGCCACTGAAATTTTAGAGGAAATGTAAGTTGACAATGGAGACAGCTCCCAAAAGAAGAGATATGAGGCCTTAGGAAAATAACTTTGTTTGTGGCACCAGATTAAAAGGGAGGAAAAAAGTGTCACAAAATTTTTAAGTGAAGGGTCAGAAACATTAAATTAGGACCCGAGTAGCAAATCATAAGACTGAACGGAAAACTTACTGGCTGAAATCCTACCACAGAAGGAGATGTTACTATTGGAAAAACATTCAGACTGAAAGTTACCGTCCAAATTATTTCCCCCACCTCTTCTGAAATCATCAAAGTATTGAGCCCCGCAGAAGGAACACTCATCTTTGATCCTGACAGCAGGATATTTTTGTACTTGCCTCAAAGGAAAAATATCTCAGT
This sequence comes from Graphiurus murinus, assembly GCA_004027655.1. NCBI lineage: Eukaryota > Metazoa > Chordata > Mammalia > Rodentia > Gliridae > Graphiurus > Graphiurus murinus. The sequence goes on from PVLC010000097.1 coordinate 259,426, forward strand.
GGAATTCAAAAGGAGGTGAATACTATTGGTTTCAAGGACTCCTCAGCGTCAGACTCGATTTCCAGGCGATCTCTGGAGACCACTGGGTCACCTTCCAAAAGGATCGCCCTGAGGGACAGCTGTATGGTCACTTGGGAAGTGGGGTCAAGATGAGCCTCTGGCTTCAGGGGACCAGTGCCAGCTTGCTGGGGACATTGAGCTGCTTTGTCCAGGAATTCCAAGTGGCCAATTTAAGTCAAAATAATACATCAAGTGGAATCAGAGTTTGTCTTTGATTTCCAGCATACTTTTTTTTTTTTTTTTTTTTTTTTTGCGGTACTGGGGATTGAACTCAGGGACACTCTACCTACCAGCTATATCCCCAGCCCTATTTCCTATTTTTTATACTTTATTTTGAAACAGGGTCTCACTAAGTTGCAGAGGGCCTCACTAGGTAGCTGAGGCTGGCCCTGAACCCGGATCCTCTGGTCTCAGCCTCCCAAATGCTGGGATTACAAGTGTGTGCCACCACGCCCAGCTCCAGCATCCCTTTTTGACTACTGTGTCCAATTACAAAGAACTTTTCAGAGACTCAGTGTCTTCCTGGTTTAAACATCTGGCCCAAAACAACAGGAAAAAAATGATACTGCAATTATACATTTCAGGGAATGGGTAGGTTCTGTGAGGTAAGTAAAAGGAGAAAGAAAATGTCTTCTCCTTGTGCCTACAGCTGGCTCTGTCCTCTGCTATCCAGATGAGTGGGACCAAGTTTCCAAGAATTTCAGGGACCTAAATTCCAGACTAAGGATTTAGGGGTTAAAAAGCATTTGCTTCTAAGGAATAAAGTGAGGAGTGAAATAATCCATTGATGGTACTTGTCATGGTGCCTTACAAACTTTTAGTGGCCAGTTAATGTTGGTTATAATAATGAATATGACTACTGAGGGCCCAGGCAAATTTACTTACAGAGCCAGAAGAACTCTCGGCTCCTGGACCTCCGGTGCAGCAAAAATGTGATGCCTGATCCGCTACCCGCGCCCGGCCACCCACTGGCTCCTGTGTCACAGGATCACAGGTCTCACTTTCTTGATTCCTCCATGCTCATCTCTGGATTTTTTTTTTTTCAGCAGTACTTGTGATTTTCTTATCAATGGAAAACACATATTTTCACACCATAATTGCCCCAGCTATCTAGAAATTGCAACTTTTTTTTTTTTTTAAATACTGGTACACATTGTAATCCCAGTACTTGGGAGGCTGAGACAGGAGGATCTGGGGTTCGCGGCCATCCTGGGCTACTTAGTGGGTTTGCGGCCAGGGTCAGCTACTTAGTGAGGTACTCTGCAACTTAGTGAGACCCTGTTTCAAAAGAAAGAAGAAAAAAATAGGACTAGGGGTGTAGCTTGGAGGTAGAATGCCCCGAGTTCAATCCCCAGTACCGCAAAATAAATAAATAAATAAACAAACAAATAAATAATTACATTGCATTGCAATCGTACAATCATAATGAGGTTCACAGTGATAGGGGCATGTGTGCACATAGCACTAGGTGACATCTCTGGATTTTTTGTGACACGTCTGTTCGCAGTATGCAGGGAGCTGCCGTTGGAGCCTCTCTGTTGGATGAGACTGAGGCTACAGGTAGGACTGCTATGGTATGGGTGTGTCCCCAACAGGTCCACGTGCTCAAACCTTGATCCCCAGAGTCAAGCTATTGGGAAGGGGCTGACACCTCAAGAGGTGGGAGGGCTTGAGGTGACTGGGGACACACCCGCAAAGGGGACTGTGCGACCCCAGTCCCTTCCTCTTCCTCTCTTTCATTTCCTGACCATGGGGTGAGTAGGTTTGCCCCACCACCACGCAGGCGCTCCTGCTATGATATCCCACCTTGCTCAAGCCCAAAAGCAACAGGGCCAACTAATCATGGACTGCAACCTCCCCAACGGGGAGTCAACAGAAACCATTTCTCTTTGTAAAATGCTTTTCTCGGGTATTTGTTATAGCTACAGAAAGCTGACTAACACAACTGCCCTATCCCAGCCTCAGAAAAGAGGATATTCAGTTGTGGGGGGACCCATATTCGACCTAATGAGCCTTAACAGGTGTGTGACTTGTGATTATGGTGAGAAGGAGATGGTGGATGGAAGGGGCATGAACAAGGATGTAAGCTTCCAAAGGAAAATCCAAGGCTACTGAGACTGAGTATGGATATGGGGAAGGGTGATGGGGCGGGCAAAAACCAATAAAATAAGAAAAGGAAAGGCTTAAAAACATAGATTGGTTCTCATAAAAATAAAAATAAAAATTCAAGTAGAAAAAAAGATAGTTTGGTTCTCTGTAGGCATAAAATTAATTACCACCATTCCTTGTGAGACACTTACCATTCATGACTAATTATGCGGCACAAACACAATTTACGTGTATTGTTAAATATTAAAATCACCAAAGCAGAATTTTCAAGTTTGAAGAAGGTCTAGGTCAAGCCATTTCTGCTAAAGACAGGGAGTTTGAAAGGAGAGACAGAAGATGATGTACCGAGGACCCCACTCTGCCCTCTGGAGATCCCCAATCTGCCCTGGGCTCCCTGCCTGACAACTTGGTGCCTGGTTCTGCTGTACACAAGCCTGCCCAGTGGCTTACCTACCTTTAGAGTAAAGCGGTTTTCACTAGTGTGTGAAATTACACACTGAGTGCTGTTGTTTTGAAACAGAAATAGGTTTTCAACCCTGACTTCAATGGGTTATTTTTCAAATATTAGCAAAGCATTTAAGTAGACATGTCCTGTAAGAAATGGTTAACTCTGGAGTAATATAGACAGGAAAATAATGATTTGGGGAGGGGAGAGATAGGTAGGTAATCTGTGTGTAGATAAATTGTAAAAATTGAGGCTGGTGGGAATATTAAAACCAGCATAATACAAAGCCGGGCGTGGTGGCGCTCACTTGTAATCCCAGCATTTGGGAGGCTGAGACCGGAGGAACCAGGTTCATGGCTAGCCTCAGCTACTAGTGAGGCCCTCCGCAACTTAGGGAGACCCTGTTTCAAAATAAAAAATAAAAAAATAGGGCTGGGGTATAGCTCGGAGGCAGAATGCCCCTGAGTTCAATCCCCAGTACCACATTAAAAAACAAAACAAAACCAAAAAAAAAAAAAAACAGCATAAGACAAAGTTTTTAAAATGCCCCATTTTGCTATGGAATCTATAATGTAAAATAAAAGATATCGACTTTTATTTCAGCCAATTGCTTTCACTTGCAATCACTGTATTTTCTCCCTGTCTTGAGACATAAGGAAACTGTGCCAGTTATATAAATGGTGTAAGTTTACCTACCCAAATGGGAAAACGGATTCCCAATCACGTCTCAGATAGACAGCCTGCAATCCCATATACCTCCTTGCAAGCTCCAAGGAAAGCCCCCTCTCAGTCCTCTTCCACCTCCCCTACCCAAGCCCACCCTCATACGGCAGACCCCTCATACGACAGACCCGTCATGCCGCACGATTTCAGACCTACCCCAAATCGTGCTTGAACAAAATCTTCCCTCTGCTAGTTACCTCCGTGCAAAGAGTGTATCGCTGGAAGATTTTTATGCAAATAGCAATAGTTATGGAGAAGTAGCACTACGCATGGATTAAGCCCTGGGAGTTAGCAGTGTTCAAAAGCTGAACCTTGAGAGGAGGGCCAGACACTCCCACAAGGGGAACCGCAGCATGGAAACAGGAAGCTCACCTGGGGAAGAGGAGGCTGGTTTCCGTCTCAGGGTCTCAGGGAGAGTTCAGGGTGCTCCAACAGCCTCTCTGCTACACACTTCTATGCAACACACTCTGGGGGTTTTGCCCCACTCACCATCTTTACTACTTATTTATTTTGGAGCTCCTTTAAAGTCAACAGTCTTTATTTTTTTATTTTTTATTTTTTATGGTACTGGGGACTGAACCCAGGGCATTCGAGCTACATATTGCCAGCCTGATTTTTTTTATTCTTCATTTTGAAACAGGGTCTCACTAAGTTGCAGAGGGCCTCACTAAGCAGCTGAGGCTGGCCATGAACCCAGATCCTCCGGTCTCAGCCTCCCAAGTACTGGGATTATAAGCCTGCACCAACACGTTCAGCTAAAGTCAACAGTCTTTCTAAAAAACTGAAATGCAATACATATTTACCTTTGTCAAAAGAGCTGAAAATAGCAGTACCTTCCCTCCTGTCACTGTTTGAAGTATAGACCAGAAGGAACAGCTGAGAAGGATTCAAAACCCTGATGAAGTAGGGACATCGGCCATCGGACAGAGAGGAATCGGGTCCTGGAGTGAGGTCATCAACATCCTTTTTCAAATAATGTGTTCCTGCTCCCGGACAGAATGGATCATACTACGGCAACCATGGTGTCTTATGTAACCAAATATTCACTTGCAGAAAACTTCAAACACAGAGCACTTATAATTTCACCAACCCACACTACTAGTATTTTACAGAAATTTTCATCATTTGTATCCATACATACTTTTCATAGAAATGAAAGTAGAGTAGACATTGGCAGTAATTTGGGGTTTTGCTACTTGATTGTATATCATATTTCCATATACTAAGACTTCATACTTGTCATTTTAGCATCCTAACAACTGCAGGTATCACATTAATATGGTATTTACTTTATACTGTTCCATAATTTGCCTAGAACTTTTTCCATTATAATCACCAATGCATTAAAGAACTTGTTGTGTATAACATTTTCCTTCTTCTGGATTATTTCCTTAGAATAGATTTCTAGAAGAGAGCTTATTGGATTTAAGGCTAGATCAAACTTTGTATGTTAGAAAGTAAATAGGAAGCATATGTAAGAAACAATTATATATAAAATATTAAATATCACATGTATTTGTGTAAAAGATATGAATGTATACATTTTATAAAGCCATACATTCTGACTATAGCATTATCATATTTCAGTTCCTTCTAAGCTTTTACTAGAGAATTTTTAACTGTTTAAAAGTTAAAAGAAATATTAAGAAGTAAAAAATAAGATCTGAAGAATAAACGGTCACAAAAACTTTAGGGTTATAATTGATCTAGAACTTGAAAGCAAATTTCTTCTGAAATATAAGTCAGCTTTGAGATTTCAAGGAAGCCACATTACCCCTCTGGGTTTTAATGTACTTATTTAAAGCAAAACAAAAAACAGAAGCTTCTAAATCCCCTGCTCTATGTATCATTTTATAAGCTCAAATAATCACATCATGTATATTATGTCTTTTCACTATAAATGCCATATAAACAATGTGTCCCTCAAAATGGCTGAATAGTGGGATACTCAGGTAAATGACATTGAAAAAACACACCCATCTACATGCTCTTGGGTTAAGTAACAGGAAATATAATTAACTAAAATGTCTATATAAATCTAGCCTGGCAAATCTCTTAAATGGATCTGAGATTAGAAACTAGCAACAGATGGCAACATCCTTGCACAAAGCCAAGTTTCCTATAACCTTGAAATTCTGAAAGGTCCCCAAAGCAGAGAAATCAGATAGGCTCTTAGCTGGGATTGTCCTCAAGACAGATGAAGTTAATGGACTTGTGTCAGAAGAAAGAAAATGAGATCGATGTCCTACAGACTCACGTCCCCCGTGGGGGAAGGACATTTCGCCATCAGGTACGTGGAATAAATCTTCAGGAGATCGGGGGACAGATGCGGAGAAGGCACTGGCAGGAGGCGCAGGTGACAGAGCCAAGAAACACACAGGACTGGGGAGGAGGGAGGCTTCGCAGCAGAAGCACATCCTGGAGGAAGGGGACCCAGACACAGGTGTGAGTCTCCCACCACTAGAGTGATTACAGAAGGGGACCTGGGACAAAGACTCCTGAAACACAGCTTACTGCAATCCCGAGAATCATTGTAAGATTCTGTGACACAAGGAATATTAAAAGTGCTAAATGGGAAATAGCTTCACTTCTTTCAAAAGATAAATAACACCGTTGATATCCCCTTGAAACTTTCCTAGACCTCCATGGTGGCCATCATCATTCAAGGAAGCTTTGGCGTAGAGGTGAAAGATCAAAAGTCAAGGCCTCCAAGTAGGGAAGTCATTCAGCTCAGCTGGTCCATTATTCATGAGCTATGAGAGGTTTTCCTAGCTCTAGACATCAACTCCAGTGAATAACATTTTGAAAATACCAAGGATGATCTGAAATCTTATTCCACAAAAATCTGTGATTTCCATCCTTTCACCCATTTATTTATGCAATAAACCTTATAGCCCATCTACTTTGTGCTTGCCAAAAAATTTATTCCTAGAAAATGCCTGGATAAAGGAATTCTCCATAGATGCATTTACCCTCGGGCAGCCTAATGCATCTTTACTTGAACTTGGAAGAAGAGGAGTGAGGAAGTCTAGGATTATTGCAGAAGAAATGCAAAAAAAAAAAGAAAAGAATTAACATTCTGCTTCCGTGATTCAAAAGAGGAGTGTACAGTGCAAAACTATGCTTGAGGGTCAGGCTCTGTAAAACAGCCAGGAGCTTCTCAATTCCTCTAACCTACCAAGAGTTAAGGCTGGGAAATTGCATCCCAATATTCCACATCGTGGAATTCCCAGGAAGGGAAGGAAGACGAATTCTCACCCTTGCAAACAATGAGGAGAGAAGAAAGGTATAGAAAAGAGGAAACAGGAGAGGGAGAGGAGAGGGGTAGAACCACACAGGTGGGTCCAGCTCACCCTTGTAGGTGTTCTACCAAATATTGTCCAGCCCAGCCTCACTTCCAACTCAAAAGAAGCTGCCACAGATGCCTGGGCAGGAAATTAGCATCTGCTAGTTAGTACCCATTCACACTACTCACGGTGTGTTATCTTGTAAACCAGTATGAGACCAAGGGAAATATTTCAAGGGAATGTGCCCCATTAGAAAATGGTAACATCGGAGGAAGAAGTAGTAAAATTAGTGTTGAGACCTGGACATTCTTATCATAATTTCTCTAAATGTAACAATGTGTGTGTGTGTGTGTGTGTGTGTGTGTGTGTGTGTGGTACTAGGGATTGAATCCAGGAGCATTCAACCTCTGAGCCACATCCCTCAGCCTATTTTATTTATCTACTTTATTTATTTTTTATTTTTATTTTGAAACAGAGTCTCACTAGGTTGCTGAAGGCCTCACTAAGCTGCTGAACTTGCCATCCTTCTGTTTCAGCCTCCCAAGTATTGGACTTACAAGTGTGTGCCACCACAGCCAGCTCAAATGTAAGAATCGCGATAAAACTTCAGTTTCTGCCTGCTATACAGACTATCTAATAATGAGAAATCAAATCAGTTGGTTAATTTGGAGGCTATCAGCTTTTTTTATTTTGGTGTGTGTGCATGTGTGTGTGTGTGTGTGTGTGTGTGTGTGTGTGTGTGTGTGTATGGTACTGAGGATTGAGCCCAGAGCCTGATTTTATATTTTATTTTGAAACAGGGTTTTGCTAAATTGCTGAGGGCTTCACTAGGTTGCTAAGGCTGATTTGAACCTGTGATCCTCTAGTCTCAGCTACTGAGATTACAAGAGTGCACCACCACACCCAGCTGTCAGCTTTACATGGTAAGTTTTGCAGTAAGGAGGATATTGAGGTGGTCTAAGGAGAGGTTTATAATGGGGGTGCTGAAAACTGGTGCTGAGGCACTCTGCTCTCTTGTGACCTTGCAGAGGACATTGTGGCTGCAGAGGAGACTAACGCATTTTATTCACCATCTTTAATCAGAGAACCAGACAGAGTTTCATTAAGAACAAAATTACTGACCGCAATTTGCAGCTGTAAGTTGGAGATACATAAGCACTTACCAATTATATAGCAGAAAATTCACTAGAATCTTAAGAAATTATTCCTATAAACTTTTCAGGCAATCCTTCCACCCAAAAACCAGAAAGGTTTTACACTTGCAATGTGCCAGCATGCCATTTATTAACAATGGAACCTGTATGAGAAAGCAATTTTAAGGATTCTTCACTAAATGTCAGTGCGTATCTTTGGCTTTTGAACAACCCTCAGGATTCCCAGATCATCATCATCAACAACAACAACAAGTTGTTATTCAGTGATGATTTTACTCCTCAGTGAGAGACTCTGCCCCTTCTCTCTGCAAATCTGTCAGGCCAAAATCTGCAGCAAGTTAAACAGAGCCACAGCCTGTACATGCTGCTTATCCTACATACGTTAGATATGGCATATTTTTTCAATGTTTGTCATTTAGCCTCTTCTCTGTACCCACTTCCAATTTCATACCCTTCTGAAGCTACAACATTCCAAGTATATGAACTTCTCTCATTTTTCGATGCCCAGCTCAAAGGGCACCTCCTGCATGATAATCCCAGGCAGGATCGATGGCTTCTCACTGTGCACGGAGGAGACACGTCACTCACACCTGTCTGGGACATTTCTTTAATCACTCTTATCTCCATTGGCCACAGGTCTTAACTGTTCCTTTTTGGGTAGGAGAACCCTATGCATTGTAGCTGCTTACTAAGTGTGCCTCAGCTCAGACTATTACAAACAAATACCAAGGAAGGGGAGACTGAAGCAATAGGCATCTCTTTTCCACAGTTTTGGAGGCTGGGAAATCCAAGAACAAAGTGCTAGCAGCTTGGTTCTTGCTGGGGGCCTTCTTCCTGGCTTGCAGATGGCCACCTTCCTCCTCTGTATCCTCGCATGGTAAAGCAAAGCATCCCTCCTTCTTCTTATAAGGGCCCCAGTCCCCTCATGGAATTCTCCTCAGACCTAACTGCCTCAAAAGCCTCATCTCCAAATGCCATCGCACTGGGGCTTGGAGCTTCAGCACATGAATTTTGAGATGACACATTCAGTCCATTATAAAGTGCAAATCAAATTGAATAAAAACACTGTTTACCCATATTAAATGTCCCCACCACTACAAGTAATATGAATCTAAAATAAAGACATCTGAGGTTCTCACTTGTTCTAATAGCTGGCAATCATCACACCTTTGGCACACCTCTCAATGGTTTCTATTTTTTCGCCCATGAGTCAAATGGAATGCTGTTTTTTTGTTTGTTTGTTTTGTTTTGTTTTGTTGCGGTACTGGGGGTTGAACTCAGGGGAATTCTACCTCCTAGTTATACCCCCAGCCCTATTTTTTATTCTTTATTTTGAAACCGAGTCTCACTAAGTTGCAGAGTGCCTCACTAGGTAGCTGAGGCTGGCTGCAAACCCAGATCCTCAGGTCTCAGCCTCCCAAATGCTGGGATTACAAGCCTGCGCCACCACGCCCGGCTTCGGAATGCTGTTTTATCAGTGTGCATCAGTATTTTAGTGCCCTTTGATAAAAAAAATTCAGTCCTTTTTTCCTCTAGTGCGAAAAATAAAAAGTTCCCTAACTCCTTTCTTTCAGAAAGAATCCTACCAAATGTTACTCAAAAGCATGCTTCCCTAAAGTTATTTACATTCATACTTTTCAGAAAACTACTCTTTTTCTACAGATGCTATGATGTTAACTTGCATTTACAAAGAATTATTCTGCACGCTGTCACTTCAGTGTGATATTCTATTTCAAGTATTTTCCAAGTGCTGTCAACTCCTGTGACAGTCACACTACCTTTTATTAATATTAAGGAAACTCTGAGAATAAGCTGTCTCCAGATGCAGAGCCAAGTGCGAGGCAACAGGATTCTCTCTCTCCAATATATTTTTTTTTTTTACCCTGAATGTGCTATACATTCAACCATGTCAGCTGGTTTTTCCAAATCACACATTCAAGCATTGAAGGGGGGCTCAAATATACCAGGCTCCTCCTATATCGCATGTGTTAACAAATGAGGAAGGGGACCATAAATTTTAATGGGTGTGCTGGAAGGAAAAACTCATTTCAAATCTGTAAATCATTTATGTGTCAAAGGAAGTTGGGTTCAATCTCTCCTTTGGAACATGATCTGTGTGTGTGTGTGTGTGTGTGTGTGTGTGTGTATGTGTGTGTGTGTCTTTATGTATGTGTGTATACACGTGTGTGTTTGTTATAACCACCTGGACGAGCCAGTAATCCTTCTATACATGTGTTCATCCATCAACCCACTATTTACTTACTTATTTATTTATTTATTTATTTATAGAATGTCAGAGCTTCATGAAACAAAATTTTACCTGTGCATGATTTCAGTCGCCTTCCTTTTAATTTTTGGATCTTTAACTTTATATGACCAATGCTATCTTGCAATACATCTTTAAGAAAGAGACACAATAATGCATCCACTCATTAGGGCTCCTACACTTAATATAGTTTAGAGATAAAAACCCAAATTTCCTCATCTGGAGATATTTAGCATTAGGGGACTTGTCTCACAGCAGAGATAAAGAAACACACCGCCTTGTTTCCATGGTGCGTAGCAAGCTGTGGAAAACAGCCAGGAGCACCTGCATCCAGCCAACTTCACTGGGGTTCAGGCAGTGCGTCTTCCTGAAAATGGATGGAAATGAGTAGCCACAAGTGAAGAAAAAGGAATATAACTCACTTCCCTCCCTTGAGAACAAAGAACCTAATTTTAGCATAGCTGCAATGCCTCTAATCTCATTGTTTACATTTTTAAAAATCCTGTAAAGAAAATGTACCATTACATTATCGCTATTACTGCTAGAACATGCCAATGTATATCTCAAAAGTTAGATGGAAGCTGGGTGTGGTGGTGCATGCTTGCAATCCCAGTACTTGGGAGACTGAAATAGGAGGATCACAGGTTGGAGGACAGCCTCAACAAGACTCTCATTAACCTAGTGAGACTCTCATCAACCTAACGAGACCCTGTTTCCAAATAGAATAAAATCAGGCTAGGGGTGTAGCTCAAAGGTAGAATGCCTCTGAGTTCAATCCCCAGTACCACACAAACACACACACACACACACACACACACACACAAAGTTGGAGGAACATTCCAGGAATAATATACAAGGTGCTTTGCACAATGCCAGTGCACATGATAAATGCCTTGTTCTTGTTCTTCTTCAGTTCAGTTAAGGAATTGCAGGCCTGGGCATCCTAAGTAGCTTGACTCCCTCTACTGCTCTCACAAGCAGGAGAGAATTGTCAGCTAAGGTCTACCTGGTTCCAAAGCCTGTGACCAGAAAACTCTTTCAGTGCTGAATCCTGAAAGCTTATTTTTACCCCCTTCAAGACAATGGCCATGGGGAAACTATGGAGGCACTGCTCCTTCATCTACTTAAAAGTAAAGGAAGGAACTCTGCAAGCCCATATGCTTTTCTGTGCTAAGCTATGGAGTCAGTTAAAGTACAGGTCACTAAACATTATACTCCCTTTCAAATGGCAATAAAGAACCAGCCCACATGTCTGTCAACAAATGGATTAATAATAAAACTGTGGTATCTCCAATCAATGTAATTTTGCTCATCCATAAAAAAGGACAAAATTACATCATATACAGGAAAATTGATGGAACTAGAGAATATTATGCTAAGTGGATTAGCCAGTCTCAGAAAGTGAAGGGTTGTAAGTTTTCTCTGATATTTGAAAGCTAAAGAGAAACTGGGAAACAAACGAGACTTTAAATAAATGAGGAGAGATTACAGTAAAATAGTGGAAGGAGATTAAGGGAGGGCAGTGGAAGGGATATTTGATGAAAGAAGCAGTTCAAATAATGCTATGTAGATATACAAAATTATCAACACTAATCTCAATAACATGTACAAGAAGGGAGAGGAAGTGGGGAGGGACCCCAAAGGAAATATACCAACTTCTGTGTACATGTGTATTTCTGTCCCTTTGAACCTCATGTTGATGTATAATTACAGTGCACCGATAAAAAATATATTTAAAAATGGCAATAAGTGATGTGCAGAGTGCCCTGAAAAGTCTATGCCAATAATACAAAAAGTAATTGCTCATTTGGCTCCACACTCGCTTGACATTGTATACTTTCCGGAATGTCAATGCCAAGGCTGGCTCTGTGGTTAGAAAAGCAGGAACCATAGAATCCAAACATCCTCTGGGAAATGCCAATGTCTCCACTGATAGTTAGTCCCAATCACTGTCCTCTCCTCACCCCCTCTCATCCCAAGGGAGCTCCCTGGTCCTCTTCCCCAGAACCCCAAGATTCTTACCACCTGCCTCCACTTCTCTGCACGACTTTATGCACGACTCCTTCTGTACCAGCTTGATCACAAACCTAGTTAACCTTCCGCTGTCTTTAGAGACACCATTTTAAATAGGGAGGGTAACCCTCCCAGCCTTAATAAGCTGCAGAAAATAAAATCCAGCTGAGTCTGGATATACTTCCATGAGCTCCCTACATTCCGTTTCTTGAAAACCATGAGAATTCCTTCCTTCAGGCTACTGTGTTGCTGATATGCCTGAGCATATGAATCACAGGGGACGCTGGGTAAAGGCATACCTCTACAGATGTAGAAGACAGGCTTAGGGAAGCATATCACAGAGAAGCACCCAGTAATTCTTCTGCTCGCCCAAGTTTGGGATACACTACCTAGGCCATCAGTGATAATTCTATAAGTCTCTGAGATCATTCCACTATACATTAAATAGATTTATTTTTAAATAATTACTTTTCAAATACAATTATAATTGCTAATTTCATCTGATCTTTCACTGTCAGCATTTCAACAATTACAATCATTTTTTACTTCTGTTCTTTATATATATACATATATTTTATATATATGCAGATATTTTATTAGTGCATTATAATCATACATCTTTGTTAGGTACAAGCTGGTAGAGGCATACATGCACAATTCTCTCATTTAACCATTCCCCAATTCCCGCCCCACTACCTCCTCTTCCCTCCTTCTCAAGTTCAGTTTAGTGACTGACTTTGATATGTTTGTGAAAGTACATCATGTGCATTAGGGTGCCCCCCCCCATCACCTTCAGCCATATTTTTAAACTAATTTTCTCTTTGTAGTGATGTGGGTGTAAACCTCCAATGCAGGCCTCACACTTAAACAAGAGTGTTGTTAATGTGGCAAGTTTGGTAATTTGGGGTCTCAGGACAAAGACAAGCTGTTATCAACAGGCTCCGTATAATTTCCTGTGTTCCTCAAACTTTTCCCTGCAACTGACCTGACATGATTTAAAATTAGCTGGAGCAGTTTGACAGGCTCATAACAGCTGCCTTGGAGCTATTAACTACAAGTTTTCTTGTGAAACTTCATGTTCCGCGATAATATGCTAATTCTGGGCATTTTTACCTAATAAATTAGGATAAAATAATAAAAATAAAATAGTTTATGAAAGCCACTATGAGTGCCAATAAGCAATAAAACAGATTCAAGATTTGTTCAGCTTGTGGTTCTGCACTGCTGTTCTACAGTCTCTGGACCTTCTTGGGACAATGACCTGGTGTGAAGTTGATTTCAACCCTGAGGTACCTGGGTGGGTGTCATGACCAGGCTAAGCCAATTAGATCATTCCCTTTACTCAATACTGTGATTGGCTAAGGGATAGAGATATACCCTAAATCAGGCTACCTAGGGACATCCGGACTCAGTTGCAGGTGAAATAGCTTCTCCGTCCACCTGGCAGGGTGCTGTGATAATAGTATCTAATAGTCACAACGTGCATTTTGCAAATGGGACCATCCCAGGGTTTAGCAGAGTCCACATTTAGACCCTGGTGGTATCCTTTGAGCCCAAAGTTGATTTGCACTTGAAGATAGTACTCAGTCACGGATTAGTGCTTTTGCAATTTTCGTATGCATCAAAACAATCCGAAGTGCTTGTCAACATACAGGTTTTTGAGACACACGGGCAGAGTTTCTGAATCAGTAAGTGTAAGGTGGAGATTTTTCATTTATATCTCCCATAGGTCTGCAGTTGATACTGATGCTGCTGGTTCAGCAATCTCACTTTGCGAATAACTGTCCTAAATATTTAAATTAAGGTGGCCAGGAAATTGTTTTTTTTTTTTTTAATTTTTTTCTTAAGCACACTTGTATTGGGATTTATATTATTCAGACTAAGAAAAAAACTCTAAATATTTAATTTAAAGGGGGCAGGAAATAGTGTTTTGTTTTGTTTTGTATTGGGATTTCTATTATTCAGACTCAAAAAAAAGTATTCTACCTGATACACGTATGAATATCTGAAAGACATTTGCCTCCAAAATGAACCTAAATTACTCTACCTTATCAAATGCTTGCATGTTAAAAATTATATATAGCATACATATTATACAACATAATATGGATTTCATAGTTAGGTTTTTTCTACTTTATACTAATCTACAATTAAATTTCATCAAATCTCAAAATTAAATATTGGAGATACATGAGAAAACTATTTAATTTTAGATTTCCATATAAAAGAATGTTGAATTTTATGCTTATTTCAGGAATTTCATTTTTAAGTTGAAGCTAGTCTTACACAATGAATACAGTTAACTTGATTATATATATATATATATATAGAAACATGATTTTATAAATATACATATATATATTAAAAATGATACTATACTCAACAGTTACAACTGGTATTATTTTTAACATACAACCTATAATTTCATTTCTCTTTCATCCTTTTCAGCCCTGAGGGAATGGCTTGACTCTGGAATGCGCTGGCAATGCAGAGGTGACATAATGGAATGAGGAATTTAGCCTAATCTCTGGATAGATCCATTGATAGATTTACTGGATGGCAATTGTAGGCAGGTAAGGGGTAGCTGAGGAGGTAGGTCACTGGGGGGATTGGCCTTGGGGACTGTATCTTTTCCTGATCCCATCCCCTTTCCCTCCCTACTGCTTGTTACCATGCATTGAGGAGCTTTGCTCTACTATACCTTGCCACCATGATTTTTCCACCTGGGACCCAATTGACCATGGACTGAACCTCTGAAACGGGAGCCCCAAAGAAACTTTCCTTCTCTTAAGTTATTCTTGTCACATATTTCGGTCAAGTGACTCGAAAACTGACAAAAACATGTAGTAAGAAATGGTTAGCCCACATCAAAAGATCCAAATACACCAGACATCTACAAAAAATACCAATTTAAATAACTAAAAACATATCTGGACGCAGTATTTTAGGGAAAATGTGTTGCACTGAATAACCTAGACTTTTTAAAGCCTTCTTATGTTCTAATATATGACCATTTTGCTATAAATCGACAATCTTTGGGCACAGAGCTATTCTTTGAGCGCTGAGGTATTCTTTGACTGCCACTTGCCACCTTGAAACTTCTGTCTTATTAACAATTGTTTCTCATTCTTTTGCCCCCAGGGTACAGCCCTCTTACCTTCCCACTTCTGGACACAACATAGCCCCCTCCATTCTCTCAAATGGAAGATATTAGTAATATTTAATCAGTAACAAAGAGAAAGTATCAGTCCTTAGCACCACACAAGGCCAATGTTATGCAGCTATTCGGAGACACAACCCTTTAATTTGAAAACCTGAAAAGGCCCAGATGTCTCTGGGTTGGAGTAAAGGGCAAGGGCTGCAAAACTTGCAGTATTTAAAAACAAGAGTGACCACACGAGTTTATATTTACCAAATCACAGCTTTGGCCCCCACCTTCCCAGCCTGATCACCCAATTCCTAGCAATTGCATCCCATCACAATATTCCAAGCATCGTTCTTTCTCTTTCCTTTCTAGTGCCACGAACATAATTTGAAATGCTATTACTTTGTCCTGTTGGTCATTCAAATAATTTTCTAATTATGCTATTTGAGGCATTTCTGTGTCCTTTACCCTAAGAGAAACATCTCAGAAATTTTCTACCTGATAAAACAAAAAACAGTCATCTGCTTACATTGCCTGGCAGGGGCTGGCCACAGTGTTTTTAGTTTGTTGTTTTGTTCTGTTTTAACATCAAAGGGCTCCCTATGAGCTGCTCCCATTTATCTTTGCAGGCTTCTCTTTGATGCCACCTGAAAAGAAACCACTGAGGTAGACAAGGCGGCACAGCATCCTCACGCCCACCTTGAAGTGTCGCTTGTTTCCTCCCTCTGACTAGAATGGATTCTCCCCATTGCTACTAGTTAATACACAATGCTCACCCTCACAACGGGGCTCACGCTCTTCGCTCTTCACAGGCAAAGGACGTTCTACTTCTTTAATACCGCATTATGCAATATCATAACCCTACTATTAAATTGCCCAAGGACAACAATCATATATCTTAATCTTTAAAATATCCTACAGCTATCTTTGCGGTACTAACCCGGGTATGGATGATTTCATACCATGCTCTGTCCCAAAGCAGAGCAGGCATTTAAAAGGTTAAAACAGTCAGCTTGGGCGTGGTGGCTCACCCTTGTAATCCCAGCATTCCGGAGGCTGAGTCCGGAGGATCCGGGTTCGCCGCCAGCCTCAGCTACCTAGTGAGGCACTCCGCAACTTAGTGAGACCCGGTTTCAAAATAAAGAATAAAAAATAGGGCTGGGGGTGTAGCTCGGAGGTAGAACGCCCCTGAGTTCAATCCCCAGTACCGCAAAAAAAAAAAAAAAAAAAAAAAAAAAACAGTCAGCTTCTTACAGAGCCCAGTTTGTCACATATTCCAAGCCCAGTACTGAGTACTGAGTATGGAGTACCGAGTACTGTGTCAACGAGATAAGAACAATGAACACTGACTTACTGCAGGCAGAGCAGCTGGGCTGTCTTGTCTTTAAAGAGATAGAGAAATTAAAGAAACATATGCATCCCCTCCTGTAGTCCCGGGTGATATTAGAACAAAAGACAAAGAACAAGATTGTGTATTCATGAAATTGGTTACAAAACTAAAAATGTTGAAACTTAGAAGGCCATGGGCTTGGGAAAAGCTAAAAGAAACATCACCCTCTCATGTAGACGCTGACAAAGCGGGCTACTGGCCTGGGAACTTAGCAACGCAGATAAAAAAGACCAGATAGAACAAGCCCTATTTAAGACCCTGAGGTCCAGGAGGAGACAGTGCATTGTTTGAAACACTCCACCCCATTTCTCTCTGCTGTGGTGCTTTTCTTGAATTCTCTCTTCTGCTTCTAATAAATCCTACTTAAGTTTTGCAACTGCCTTTTATTTCCCAGCTCGTCATATCTGTATGAGCTGAGGAAAGAACCCATGATGGAGGCACTGAATGCTAAAAGTATCTTTCATAGTGGTTAATTAATAAATGATTGTTGAGCTGGCTGTGGTGGTGCATGCCTGTAACTCCAGTAATTAAGAGGCTGAGACAGGAGGATTGCACGTTCGAAGCCAGCCTCAGCAATTTTGCAAGACCCAGGACAATTTAAATTGTCTAGATCCTCAGCAGTTCGGTGACACCTCATTTCCAAATAAAAAAAATAAAAAAGGGATCGTGAAACACACCTGTTGCACTTGCTCATGACATGTATATTTTATGGGATTTGGAGACCACATCTGCACAGGGTCAGCTGGAAGGTACATAAAATGACTAGTTGGGTATTTTGACTCAGGGGATATTAGGATATGTTTAGGAAATTCTTTCCTATGAGACAGATATGAATCCCTCCATATATTACCTTCTAGATGTATTTTTGCTTTTAAAGAACTTTTCTTGACTTCACAGAAATCCTTAACATGCCAGTAAAATTTACTCTCGGTTTTAATGATTACAGTCACCTAAAATAAAATAAAACATACTTACTTCAAATCTAATTTAAGTATCAGTTAGGTTTGTAGGATCATATCAAACAACTATTTCACTGAGGGTTCCAGTACTGCTGCTAAATCCTGTGGCTGACGGAATTATTCCCGATGCCATGACGTCATACAGAGTGCGGGAATCGGCTGCGCCCTGTGACTCTTGCTTCCATTGATAGGGAGGTATAAAATGCAACTCACAGGTGCTGAGTCAAAGCGTGAGGCCTCAGATGTTTCCTCTCACCCCAATGCCCCTGTCACCCCGGTGACAGAAGCAGCAGAGTCAAAGAGTAATTTGCAGCAGACCTGCGCCCAGCCTACAGCCTGGGGTCTGGCTGGGTTGGAGCTGAGCTGCATGCACAAGAGGGAGAAATAAGTGTTTACCTGGCTCTTTTATAAGTCACTGAATTTAGGGTGGTTTGCAATGCAGCACTCTTGCAGCAATAGCTAGAAAGTCCTAAGAAAGAAGACTATAGGAAATAAGATAATGCCCCTGCCCTTGAGGAATATCTAATATAATTGGAGTGCTATGCGAATGGCATAATAATAATAATAATAATAATAATAATAATGATAGTGTTGACAACAATGGTAAGAGTAGCTGTCATCGAGCCGTTGCTGCATGCCACAGATTTTCCTGGGTCCTTATACTCGAGATAACACTACTTGATAAGGAAAAGGAGGCATAGGGAATTTCCTGCAGACAATTCCTAATGGGCAGAGTTGACTTTTGAATACAGATAGTCCTTTTCTTTCAATCTCCTCACTTCTGCTTCTCAGACGTTCACATATGAATATGACATTGAATAACTATAGATTAATATTGAATAGTGAAAGGTCTCATGTTTCTCTCCTATGCAGAAGCTAAGGAGTAATCAGGATACAAAGGGAACTTAAGTAATGGAGGAGAAACCCCAGTGGAGTGATGGGGGGTCTAGGGGAGGGTGGTGGTAGGGAGGAAGGGAGAATTAATGAAGGAAACATTTCCACCGATGTTATGCACCTTTGTGAAATTCCCAACGCCAATCTCAGTATCCTGAGTGGGGAAGGCGGGCGTGGAGCAGGGGAAGGGAGGAGGCTCACCAAGGGCTGTGTGCTTGTCTCTGTCACTCAGAGCTACATTATGATGTGAGACTACCATGCACCAGTAAGAGTATATTTAAAAATCGCAGAAAAGGGATTTAGTGTTTCTTGTGCATCGGTTACCTAGTGTCACTGTAATGAATGATGTCATCTAGTAACAGAAGTGACGGACTACCCTGTTTTGATGTCAGACAATATGTAGTCTTCAGCCCACTTAATGTTTCTCAGGTTCATGCCTTTATCTTTGGAGTGGAAAGATAACTTATCCAATCATAGGTTTTCGACAATTCAACACTGTGCAAGATGTACAAGGCAAATCCTAAATAGATGTTAACTGTATTATCATTGTCTTATTTCTAATTCATGAGCTTATGTGATATATCATTATAACTAAACTGATCAACCAATTTTTTAAAGTATACTCACCATAATTTTGTCCTTCTAGAAAAGGAATCTGTTTTCTAGACCACAGACCACTGCTATTTTCTTCCAAATAACCTCCCATGCATATATTCATTGGTTCTTTGAATTCATGGTTTTCTTGCTAAGTTGCCTAATTGAATTTTCCATACAGATGGCGGCAGAAACCATTGTGGCTTTTGAGAGCTGCACACTCAGAAGGCGAATTTTAAGATGGACAAAAAAGTAGTATTTTATTGTATTGTAGTAGGTTGTGTGTAGAGAAGGCAATGAAAGACCAATGCCAAGTCTACTTTATAGAACCACAATGTGGTACTGTGTTACAATACCATGCAAGCATTAGACGTTCACTAAATACAGTCCTCCCTTGGATTTTTTCTCTTTACTGGTCACCTGAAGGAAGGCAAAATCTTCCCACCCCTTACTGAACCTGCAGGCACTGGATTCAGGTCCTGCTGCCTTTGTACCTCTCATCTTCCACCATCAGGGCTTGATCTGACAGCCCTGACTTCCTCTAGACATCATTTCAGAGATGTTCAATGAATTTTAACTCAACTGAGAGCTCAGAGAAGTTAAGTGACTTGCAAAATATTACCAAGTGGAGTGGGGATATAGTTTAATCGGAGAGTGCTTGCCTAGCATGCACAAAGACGTGGGTTCAAGCCATAGCACAGAAAAAATGAAGAAGAGGAAGAGGAAGAGGAAGAGGAAGAGGAAGAAGAAGAAGAAGAAGAAGAAGAAGAAGAAGAAGAAGAAGAAGAAGAAGAAAAAGAAGAAGAAGAAGAAGAAGAAGAAGAAGAAGAAGAAGAAGAAGAAGAAGGGGAAGAAGAAGAAGAAGAAAAAGAATGAGCCAGACGTTGTGGCACACACTTGTAATCTCAGTACTTAGGAGGCTGAGACAGAAGGATCACAGGTTCGAAACCAGCTTTAGCAACTAGTGAGGCCATCCACCACTTAGTGAGACCTTGTTTCAAAATAAAGAATAAAAATAGGGCTGGGGTATAGCTCAGAAGTAGAATGCCTCAAGGTTCAAAATCCCCAGTATCACAGAAAGAAAAAGAAAAAGAAAAATTAATGGAAGATCTCACAGTAAGGAACAAGAGTGGAGAAAACAAAATAGTATTTCTCCTCCAATTCCCAATCATTTTCCAGAGTAGTCTGTCTCTACATTTCCATCCTATCCAAACCTGACAACCAAGGGGGGGGCTACTAAATTTAATAAAGACTGCATTAATAGAAGATCGGTGCACTACCACTCAAGTCTTAAAATTCTACATCTCGAGTCTTAGCAGGGATACATGAAATACAGAATGAGTAAAACTTCGGGTATTTCAGGCAGGCTGGTGAGTGACATATGCAGGATGCCCCCAAAGCATTCATATCAGGACCCAAAGGTCGATACCCTCATCTCCCAGGCATAAAGCAAAGTTTCCTGGCCATACAATCAAGATTGTTTGGATCCAGGCATGGTGGCGCACGCTTGTAATCCCAGTACTTGAGAGGCTGAGACGGGAGGATCTGGGTTCGCGGCCAGCCTCAGGTACTTAGTGAGGCCCTCTGCAACTTAGTGAGACCCTGTTTCAAAATAAAGAATAAAAAATAGAGCTGAGGCTGTAGCTTGGAGGTAGAGGGCCCCTGGGTTCAATCCCCAGTACGAAAACAAAACAAAAAAAGATTGTTTTTTCTGTCTCCACTTTCTTCCTTCACTCTGCATTTCTATTATTTTGTATAGTTATCCTCTCGAAAGGCTCCACATATATTGATAATTGCATGACTTGAATTTTTGAAGTTCATATTATGAACATTTCAATTTTAGAGTAAAGAGAGATCATGTCTAATGTGACCTATTCATAAAAGCCAAAATACATAATACAAAAAAAAAAAAACCCAAAAGCTAATGTCCATGAAACTAACAAATATGTAGATTGAACTCCCCTGCCTGTCTTTTCTTGCACTTTAATAGACAAAGAAAATTACAGGTTTTGGAGGAGTTTCTTCAATTGCTGACTTAGGAGGATCATCCTTATGTGGATAATAGTTGACACCAAATGCATTCATCCCAAGAACTTCAATTACAGCCAAGAAAATGCTCTATCTTGGTATGACAAGTAATTTTGTCCCCGTAATTTCTGTTACCTTGATTTCTTTTGACATTAAATGTAAAAAGGATTCTTTTTGCCCAGCATTTCCCCAGTATTTATGCTTTTTATGTGCACTCTGACATAAGACTGAAGAAGCGAATTGTGCTTTTCCAAGAAAAATCAGAAGTCACGTTTTCAAATGTAAAAAATGAGTTCCCTGAAAATTAGGTCCTCATTTCAGTGCTCCATAATTCCTGAAAATATTTCCCTAAAAACAGGACAACTTTAATAGTATGCTTGAGGATAAGCCTTCTGTTAATTTTAGGAAGGCAACTTTCTTCTCAGAGTACTTAGTATAGTTGGGGAATATTTATTTGGGCTATTTATTTAGAGTTATTATGAAAATTCAATGAATTCAAATGTCTGAAAATATTTTCCAGCAAAGCATATGGAAATATAAGTTGACATTTTCCCATTATTCTTTTGTATTACTATTGTAGCATTAAATTCAAGGCTCAAATCCATCCAAGCAGGCACTTGAGAGAGGTCTATCCACTACATCAAGTATTTTTCTTTCTTGAACCAAATAAACTATTTTCAGGTCAAGATTGCTCTTGGAGCTTATATAAGTAATGGTGTTGACCAAGAAAATAAAAGGCTTTTGTATTTTGGAGAGGAAAATGTTTAAATGGCCAAGCCATTTTGTTTAGAAAAATAACTAGTTTTGTCTAACTATTTTGCACAGCAGAAAATGATAGCTTTGAAAAAGCGGTAATGATCAATTAGAAAACACATTTACCATGTTTTGATTTCCTGATTTTGGCTCCTTACTATCCCCCATTGACTAAGTCACAAATGTACGGTTAATGTCTTGCCATAAAGGAAATTTCTAAGCAATACTCAAACTCATTGGCCTTTTTATAAAACACGTTTTCTAGCCTTCATTTCCCTAGGAAATTTCCTGATAAAATAATGGAACAGGAAACTTGGGTGGGTAACCATTCACTTGGAATAATTTGGTGTTTGAACCAGTGACTTCCTACAAACAATTACTATTAAGGATCTTGGCAGAGAAACTTTACCATAAAGCTAAGACTGGGGTGGCCCAAGGTCAAGCCAGTCAGTAGCTAATAAAGGTCTCATTTTCCTTCTGCCTTTATAAAGTCTTCATTCTTCTACCTGCCTTAAGTAAGATTATTGAGAGAAGACAGAAGAATGACTTCTATTACCAACTATAGTTTCTTATTTGCCAGGAAATGTGATTCTTGAAAAGACAAAGCACTCTTTTTCCAAAGAAAATGAGATTTGCAACCTCCTTCCAGCTCCCTATCTTTATCAATTTAAGAGTTAATGGAAAATAGCTGGAGAATTTACCTGCGCATCAGCCTAAAAACACTCCAGTAAATCCCCTGGTACCCAGCATCCCAGCAGTACTAGACTTCTCTACTTTCTGAGATGTGAATCTCGCCCTTGAATCCCAGACCAGACTTGGAAGCTAAATTTCCCAAAGGACAAAGACTTCAGTTCGCCCCATTCCACCAATCTAAAGCTTCCCTTTACCAAGATTAGCACTGTATGAGAACATTTTTATTAACACTTCTGGGTGGCTGGGGACTCCCTCATGCGTGTCTGGGACCCATCTCACTCTAGTGGAAATGTCTGCATGCACGTGCAAATGCTGGCATGTTAGAGAACTGTGTGCACCCATGTGAATGGATGTGAGTGCTTCTGGTTTTAAATAGGACTTTGAAATGCCAAGTTCTGAAATACCAAGTCTGCTATTTTCAAAAACAAAACGAAGTGCTGTGTACGTGTCATTGTCAACATGATTTACATTGAGATATGAGACTATAATGCACCAATAAAAGCCTATTAAAATTTTCAAAAACAGCTGATAAGTAATCTACCAGCAAGCACACACACACACACACACACACACACACACACACACACACCAAACAAAAGAAACCACCTGAGTAGTCACTAACAGTTTAATAAAGCAATGTCTATATCAATGAACATTATATTCCTATTAAAATTATTTTTGTATGTTTTATTAAACTAGGATGAGGACCATGATATATTCTTAATGACAAAAGAAAGCAAGAGAGAAGAAGAGAAGAAAAATCCTGTGTGTATTTTGTTTTTGTATGGATGTACATGTTTATAATATACATATTTATATAAGAAAGGAAAAATATGAATGTATGCATCCTAAATTTACATTGATTAACTGCTGGGACTATGATTAAGAATAAGACTATAAAATGTCACAGTACACACACATTTAAAGTACTTGAATTCAATTACATGTGCTTAAGCATTCAAAGCATATATTTGGGCTGGGCACGATGGCACACACTTGTAACATCAGTACTTGAGAGGCTGAGACAGGAGGGTTGCAGGTTCGTGGCCAGCCTCAGCTACTTAGTGAGGCCCTTGGCAACTTAGAGAGACCCTGTTTCCAAATAAAGAATAAAAAATAGGGCTGGGGGTGTAGCTCAAGAGGTAGAATCCTTCTGGGCTCAATCCCCAGTACTTCAAAATAAATAAATAAATAAATAAATAAGTATATAGTTGGTTATAAAAAGAGAAGATACAAATTTTAATATTAGTTACCAGGATGGTGAGGGAGCAGGGTGGGACTCGGAGGAAAACCCACAAGCGCTGTGGTGCGTCTATGTTTCTATCACACCGACCCCCATTATGACGTGTAATTACACCACACCAATAAACGAGTGAGAAGGAATAATGGCTTACTTATTTTTAGTGTTTTTCTCTTTTTAAACTGTATTAGTCCATTGCGATGAAACGTCACAGTGAGATTCAAAGTGATACATAAATTTTCCTCCTTAACCCATCCTGCTCCCCCCTCTCCCCTCCCCCTCACAAGTTAGTGTATATATATATGTATGTATGTATATATATATGTATGTATGTATATATATACATATATATGATGGAATAGTAAAATATAGCTAATTAACATATGCATTTACCTTACATAGTTATCATTTTTGTGGTGAGCAAAGTCTTAACATCCACACTTACATCTATCTGTAGTATCTGACTTTTTACAGCAAATGTGCATTGTGCTTTAATAATTTTTAAATATCCAGGTAAATTAGAAGTGTTTAATGTTTAAATAAATGCACTGTTTTTGTTTTCTCTGGGAATTTAATTCTAGTAACTATTTTTTTAATTATGCCAAAATCTCACAGAAATAATAACTTCATAAAAACTGCTAGGCAAAAAATATGCATGCTAAAAATACAAACACATACAGGAATGTACATCCATCCCTGATCACATAGCTATTTATAAATTAAATCAAAGCAGAGGAATATCCCCTTTCCTTAGAATAACCAATCCCCTTAGAGACTGGAGGTTTAATAACTGCCATTTAGAGCAATAACTATGTGCCAGTTATTCCATTAGGTAGTTCAAGTATATTTTTTCCCTTAAACTTTGCAATAATCTTCCATAGGCTGTTAATTATGCCCGATTTTAGAGATGAGTAAACTGAGCTTGTAAACTAGCATACAACTCAGCCCCTTTGGTCTCTGGTCTCGTGAGCTCAAACTCTACCACTGTACACACTGCATGTCCTCCCCTATGTTCACACACTCGAACTTTCTGAATAAAGCCATTGTTATGCCTAGAATTAGATCTGCCTGCCAATAACAGAAAATTCCAAAACAACAGGGGCTTCAACAAGATGATGCTTCCTCACTCCTATGTGCAAAAGCAGTGCTAACGCAGGCAACTTGGGGCTGGTGTGGCAGTTCAGGAAAGCCAGAGTCCTATCTCACGACTAAGCCATCCTCCTGGCTGGCTGCCCACTTCATCTCTTGATTTAAAGGACTGCGGGAGCTACAGGTGCATTCTGGGCAGGAAGAAAGTTGACAGCAACACATACCTCCCAGCAAGTCATCTCCCTGCTGGTCACCCATACCTCTGCCTCCATGTCTTCAGCCAGGGTAGGAGAGGGGCATCCAGAATGAGTAGGCATAACTCTAGTGACTTACTAGGCACACGCGTGTGTTTGGCTCTGTTCTTACCCCCATTGTTTACTACTGTTGTTCTCTTTTTGCAAATAAGGAAACAGAAGTTGCAACCATCATCACTCCGCAATGGGCAAGTGATAATGTCAGACACTGAGCCCAGACATCTGCTGGGCGGGGCAGTTGCTGGGCAGTTGCTGGGCAGTAAGTCCCTCTCTGGAGCTACACCAGCAGCCTGTGTTCCTTATCAGAAACAGTGTGGGGAAGCCTGGGGTCAGGGAAATGAGGTCATGTGGACAACCTCTGGGGAGAAGGAGATCGGTACTGGCACCCGTGGCTGGAGGTGGGATCTCTCCCTTGCCCCCCACACAGATGGCATCCCCTGTACCTTACTGGAAGGCTGCAATGCTAGCAAGACTCCAAGCCCCCGAGGATGTCCACATCCTTGTTCCTGGGACCATAAATAGGTAACCTTCCATGGCCAAAGGTTCTTTGTGGACAAGATTAAGGTTAGATCTTGAGATGGGGGATTATCCGGGCTTATCTAGGTGGGTCCAATCTACTCATATGAGTTCTTGAAAGTGGAAACCTTCCCAGGATGTGGTGAGGGAGCTATGAGAACAGGAGAAGCTCCTAGAGATGGAAGGAGGCTTAGCACTAATGTCTTCTGCTGGTTCTGAGCTGAGGGGAAAGAGAGGTGTGCAAGTACTGGAGAGAGGCCCCGAGGAGGCAGGGCAGACCCAGCTAACGCCAGCAGGAAGCAAGGACTTCCTCAGTCCTGAAACCCATAGAATTCAGTTCTCTGGACACCAAGGAGCCAGCACATTCAGAAGGAGCAGAGCCTGTCAACACCTTCACCTTGGTAGATCCGGGTCAGCCCTCTAACCCACAGAACTATGAAAAACAACTCTTGTGCTGTTTAAGACTTATGATCATTTAGTACAACAGCAACAGGCAATGAATACATGGGCAGAATATGAAAGGCAGGGAATTGTCTTACTTCATCACTCTTCAGACAGAGAATTCTCCAGAAAAAAAGGCCCACATGTGGGGGTTCTGTTCCTATGACCCTGGTCACTCACTCACCTCCAGTCCATGAGCACTGTGGGTCACAAGGTCAGATTAACACTCTATGTCTGAGGCCCATAGAGCTGAGCAGCTTTTGGAGGGCTTATGATACCGAGAGACACGGGATGTCAGTATTAGCATCGTGTCTCAAAGATACTGAATACTCCTGAGGAACCTATGGAGAAGGTGTACGCTGTGCAAATTTAAAACATGCAAATACATGTGTTCCCATATATTTCCTTCTCTTTCTGGGGAAATTTCACCTAAGAAAATAAACTACTAAACTCGTTGTGCTTACACTATTTGGTCTAAACACCTTAACATTACAGAGATGCCCTTCTAGACCGTCCAGGGGGCAGGGATGACCAAGGTCAAGGTGTTTGGGTCTGTAAGACAAAACTGCAGAGCAGTGGCCTCCTTAGCCAGTAAGACCAAGAATAAATGGTGTGCGTGTCTGACGCTTTGTTTAAGAATTAAAACCTTTAACTTTTATATGCTGCTTGGGGGTAAGACAAGATGCATTTATCAAAAATGTATGAATCTAAGAGTCAGCAGAGCCCCCAAAAGAGGCTCACAAGAAGCAGGTGGGTGAGTGGTGAAAAATTCCTAAATGTGTTCTCCAAAACTGTAAGCATTGCTAAGACTGTGATGAAACTTATAAAAGGCGGCAGTGTGGAAACCAGCCGGTGTGTCTGGTCAACACATCAGCTTGCTTCTAAAGAGGGTTAAGGCGCAGACAGCGTCCTTACTTCTCTACACTTCAGGAGAGCAGGGGGATAGCAAAAGGGGGGGGGGGTTCAATTCAAGGCTGCTAGACAGAGGCAGAGGGAGCCAGGAAGACAGGGTCAGGCAGGAAGTAAAGGAAAGAAGATGGACAACAGAAAGTGACTAATAAAGGAGAAACCAAAGAATGATTCCACAACATAGGCTTGGAAGGGATTCAAGAAAAAAAAAAAATACAACCAGGAAGAAAAAGCAGGTCAGACAGTCCTCAGACAGACAGGGAAGAGCCGAAAGCCCAGTGCTCATGAAAAATGATGTACCATTCCCAGGCTAGTTACAGAACAGCCAAGAAGTCAGAGATAACTACAAGAAAAAAAAATGACTCATATATTAGGGACATTTCAATGTGTTTTATTTATTTTGTATTGTGTGTGTGTGTTTATGCATATAAGCCAATGTTTATAAGAATGTTTTATATATAATCTGAATAAATGTATAAATTATAGGAATCTTAAATATATTTATACACAAATATAGAAATTATTCTGAATATCATGCATGATATAAAGTTTTTCATTTCCATGAGAATGTTCTTAAAAAAAACACTAAATTTCAAATAACTGGCTCAAGGCTAACACCACAGATAAATCAACCCAAATTAACAATTCAGACAAGATTCCCACCCGGCCCCAGATCTGTGGATCAGTAAAGTACAGAATCTCATTCTGCTAGCAATATAATTCTCCATTTTACAGCAACTCCAGGTCAAAATAAGTGCTCCTTAACGAGGACCTTAAATCGTTGATGAGGAGTTGTCCTACTCTTTCTCCTGATGTCTATATTCTGTCTATTATATCGCAGTACCTGCCACTCAGCCCTGCAAACTCGGCATCAGTTTGAATTCATATATTATCCTATTGATCCTACTATTAAACAATCTTTAAAAGCCCTCCGAAGTCAGCCCGAGTCTCTGCCCGCTGAAGTATAAATGTATGCAGGACCTAACCTGAGCTCCTCCCCAGCAAGTGTTGACTCCAGCTGCCAACCCCTCGGGCAACCTTGTGACTTCTGGTGGCTCAGAACACAAACAGCCACTCCCAGGTTCCAGACCTTCACAGCTCGGATGCTATTTGAGGACACACAAAGTCTTCATTCAGGTTCTGAATATACTCTCTGTAGTATATTCCACTCTAACTCTCCACAGATCACCTACTACTACTCTTTCCAGAGCGCTAGGACTCTGCCAAGCCAAACCTGCCTCCTTCACTGTTTCCCAAACACATCTGCATGTGTTCTTGCGCCTGAACCTTTACTTAAGGTTTCTGTCACTCGGAATCCCAACAGTCAAACTACTGGATTGAAAACCTCTCTATCCTTAGACTCGTGACACATTCTACCCTGTTGTAAAGCACTTTCTAGCCATAATATTTAACCCCTGCCTCAATGAAAGCCTCAAAGAAATTTGTAGGAATTATATCCTGTGCTATGTTATAGGTATGTGACATTTCTCTTATCTTCTCTACCAGATGGTGAACCGCCATGCATTCATCTTTCTCTCCTTTTCAACATGGAAAAGCCCATGTAAGATGTGGTACTTCATACATGCTTGCTAAATGAATTTAATTAGCTGTTCCCAATTACCAAAACTGAGCTCTTTTTATCTTATTTTATTTGGCAATACTGGGGATTAAACACAGGGGAGCTCTACCACTGAGCCACATCCAAGTCCTTTTGATTGTATTGTTTTTGTGTGTTTTTTGTTTTGTTTTGTTTTGTTTGTTTGTTTGTTTGTTTTCATTTTCAAACAAGGTCTCTAAGTTACCCCAGCTGGCCTTGAACTGCCATCCTCCTGCCTCAGTCTTCCAATTAGCTGGAATTATAAGTATATGCCGCCGGGCGTGGTGGCACACACTTGTAATCCCAGCATTAGGGAGGCTGAGATCGGAGGATCCGGGTTTGAGGCCAGCCCCAGCTACCTAGTGAGGCACTCCACAACTTAGTGAGACCCGGTTTCAAAATAAAGAATAAAAAACAGGGCTGGAGGTATAGCTCAGAGGTAGAATGCCCCTAAGTTCAACCCCCAGTACCGCAAAAAAAAAAAAAAAAAAAAAAGTATATGCCACCACACTGGCTAAAACTGAACCTTTCTAAGTGACAAATTTTAAAAGCAATTCAAAAAGATTTTTAAGGAGCCAACATTTTATTTAAGTGTAATCCTGGCTGTTCATGGCGTTACTCGGGGATGCTTTGGAAATATCAACTGAAAGTTTATTTTCATGCAATCAAACATTTTGCTGCTATCAAAGACAGTTCACCCAAATTAGTTTGCCTCTTAACAGAATAACACATCCCCAGGAATGGTCATTGGGCCAGACTTTTATGCTACAGAAGTCTGAAAGAGATTCATGTGCCATAAACAAGTGGACATTGGAAGAAACAGACATTTGATAGCATGAACCTCGTCACATCAAACGGCTTAAACTAAAACAAATTCCTTATGATTCACAGTGCAAGAATCCCACTGGACTTCGCTTTAGAAGGTCACAGTGTATCTAATACAGCTGCTAGGAGACTAGGCCAAAATATCTATCCTTGCTTGACCTTTTGGGCCTTAAATCAATAACAGGCCCAGACTACAGACTGAAAACTAAGTTACTCTCCCTGCATCAAATGCCCAACAATCATAAGACCAGCTTATCCATCTTTCTGTCTATCCATCCATCCGTCTATCCATCCATCCATCCTAGCCTACTTTGTATGGCTATAATTATGCTATCTGTATACATACATGCACACATTAATATATACTGAGCACTCACTCTGTGCCTGACACTATTTTAAGTGTTTTGCATACATTATATCTCACAACAATTCTGTAAGGCAATTGCTATTAATATTCCCATTTTTACAAGTGAAGAAATTAAGGCATAGGATGTTCAACAAACTGTCCAAGTTCACACAGGGGGTAGGGCTGGGATTTCAGTCCTGTAAATTTCCCCCCAGATTCCATACTTTTAACCACTTGACTACCAGAGCAGGATTTTGTTTTTCTCATAAAGGTAGAGGAGGTGTCTATTTCTAGTTCCCCTATTTCTAGAAAGGACCTGTAGTGCTTATTGCAAAGGTGTAGGACCAGGTGCACCTACAAATAGAAAACCTGCTATGTTTACATGTTAGTCATGAATTTGGAACTCTTTTTGAAAATGCAGTTGAGAAGCAAAATCTGAAGCACAGAACAAGCCGGCAAGCTGGCGAGGCAGCCTGTGTGTAATGCGGACAGAACTCCTGCCGGCCTGGCAAATGTGGCTGGAGTATTCAAAGCGTATTCATGAGGCCCAGTAGTGAAGCTTCAGTGAGCACTGGTTGTCAAGGTGAGAATGGCAAATGAACGCATTTATTTCATTCCGTTTGCAGCAAAGAGAAAGAGAAAAATTTTACCTTCTATAGAAATGCATGCAACCAAACAAAACCATGCCTGACTCAGTCCTGCTTTGAGTACCATGAAGGAAGGAATGTAGTGACTAGGATGTTTTGAGTAAACAACAAATCACTTTCCATGGGAGGGAAAAGGGTTCTATGGAGCATGGTATTCCTCTGCATAGATTCACAGCCAGCCACTAGCCAGAGTAATTTAGCAGAACAGCTGACCTGATGGTACTCACGGCTAGTTTGGCCAGTTAAAGGCTCCGTCTCATCTCTTTCTTTTCTAATAAAACAACAATAGAAAAAGCCCTGGAAATTTTGTTCCCAATGCTTACTATTGAAGAAGCTGTGCTAGAGGCAGTAAAAACCAGAGGAGCAGGTAACAGTTGAGCTGGGAATAAAATATCAGATGATACTTAGCTTTCATTCCAAAGAGCTACCCTTAATAATAGCTTGTGAGGCCAAAGAAGTTAAAATAACAGAAAACATAGCATTCAGTATTTTTAAAGAATTGGTAAACAAACCAAGTAGGCAGACCGGTTCCTATCCAAATTACTTCTAGGACTATTTTTTTTCCCCCACTGCCAAATAGCCTGCATATTAAGAATTCTTACAGTGCACTTCTGAGCCCAGGTGCCAAGAAAAAACATTTTACTGTAAACTCTCTTTTGATCTCTCTGTGCTCTGTGTTATTGTTGGACATCCTAGTCCCAGCTGCATTGAGGGTAAAATAAGTTGCTTTTTTTTTTTTTTTTTTTTCTTTTCGCCCAGACTAATCTGCTAAACCCTACTTGGAATGCATTGGGTTGTCCTAATGGAACTAATGGAGTTCCTGTATGGTTCACAATGAACTAACTGAGGCCCTTGGCCTCAAGTGAATGACATATTTATATGAAACTGGTAAAGAGGTTAAGGATTCTCTATCAAGAAATGCCTTGACTCCTTCCAATATCAAAACCTGAAATCACTTCTTAAAAATGTGCAAGGGAAACGAATGTACTTTCACTCCGCCCTTAACAAAATACCAAGTTTCACTGCAGCTCAGAAATCTCATGCAGCTAAAAGAATACAAGAACAATTGCTTCTAAGTAAATATGTGCCTGCTGGTTTATTTATTTATTTATTTTTCCTGGTTACAGTTTTCTAATATGCCCTCCTGTCTACACAGCCTAAATGTGAAAGGGCAAATCGAAGTTCAAAAACACCATCGGCTCCCTTGGAATTAAGGAAAATAACACCCCCTCCCCGCCTTGTTTCCAAGGTGAAAATAAAATAAAGGCTTATAATCTTTAAATATTATGATTAACATTCTTGGTTGGGGTAGGAGAGTCCTCCAAAATAACTGCACTTTGGGGGAACTTAGTGTGTGCTGAGGAACTTAAATAGAGCGACATAGAGAATGTAGCAAATGACTATTACAAACACTTTTTAGATTCAAGTTGAAGTTTTGTAATAAATGACGTGAGGGCTGACTGCAGGAGACCTCAGCTGAAGGTGATAACTTACCTGGGGTCTGGGGGCTGCAGCCCGCCCCTGGCTCCCCACGAGGGGAGCTGACCTCACCAGAGAGGACAGCGCGGCTCCGCCTTACCTGCGCAGGTGTTCCCGTCGTAGGTCTGGCACACCCACTCGTGACACTCACACAGCGGCCCGAAGTAGGTGCCCGGCTCGGTCACGTGGCAGATGCAGACGCCGCAGTCGCAGCGGCCGCGCCCGTGGCACAGAGCGCCCCCTGGGGGCTGCCCAGGGGCGCGGCACCGGCGCTCCGACTCGGCCCGGGACAGCCTGCAGGGGGCGCCCGACCAGCTTCTGCATGGGGCGACAAAGATCAAGGCCAGGCCAAGGTCAGACGTGGAAGCGTCCGCTTCTGCTCCTTGCCCAGGCTGCCTCGCCACTGTCCGCCTGGGGGAAGCAAGTCTGCGGCCTCGCATTGTTCCGGGAGCCAAATGTTCCCTGGAAAGGCTGTTTTCCCCCTAACAAACTGGTACTGTCCGCCTGTAAAAGAACCCTGGCCTAAAATAGCACCTTTTTCCAGGTGGACAGTGGTTTGCAGCTGAATTGTATATGCACATTTATATCAAATGCAAATTAATCCAAAGTAAGACACTTGGCTGGTTTTCCTGTTGTGTGTGTGTGTGTGTGTGTGTGTGTGTATGCACGCGTGCGAGTGGGAGGGGGTTCTGAAGATTGAACCCAGGAGCATTCTATATCTAAGCAACACCCCCAGCTCTATTATTTATTTATTTATTTATTTATTTATTTATTTATTTATTTATTTATTTATTCAAGCAGGGACACACTAAATTGCCTAGGCTGGCCTCAAACCGGCAATCCTGTCTCAGCCTCCCAAGTACTAGGATTACAGACAAGCACCACTACACTTGGTTATCAGTTCAGTTCTCGGTTCTTTTTTTTCTTTCTCTCTCTTTTCCTTTTTTTTTTTTTTTTTTTTTTTTTGGTACGAGGAATTGAACCCAGAAGCATTCTATATCCAAGCCACACCCCCAGCCCTTTTTAATTTTTATTTTGCTAACTTTTATTTTGTCTTTCTAAGTTGCTGAGGCTACTTTTAAGCCTGTGATCCTCCTGTCTCAACCTCCTCCCTACTGGGATTACAGGCCTGCGCCTTATCCTCCAGATTCCAGTTCTCTTTTTAAAATTGCCCCATTAGCCGGGTGTGGTGGCGCAAGCTTGTAATCCCAGCATTCTGGAGGCTGAGACTGGAGGATCCGGGTTCGAGGCCAGCCTCAGCTACCTAGTGAGGCACTCCACAACTTAGTGAGACCCGGTTTCAAAATAAAGAATAAAAATTAGGACTGGGGGTGTAGCTCGGAGGTAGAATGCCCCTGAGTTCAATCCCCAGTACCGAAAAAAATAAAATAAAATAAAATTGCCCCATTACTATGTGATGGCCAGAAGGCGGTTATTTCATGAAAAAGAGATGTTTTATAGAAAAAAGTTATATGTATAATGAGCACACTAGGCCGATAGCTTTTTAATTTTGCCTTATGCAGTCTTTAGGAACTCTACTTTTAAAAAGTTAGTTTAGCGATTGTGACGCACACCTCAAGGTCTCTTGCAGAACGTAGAACAGAATATGATAGGGACCCCGT
This sequence comes from Graphiurus murinus, assembly GCA_004027655.1. Taxonomy (NCBI): domain Eukaryota; kingdom Metazoa; phylum Chordata; class Mammalia; order Rodentia; family Gliridae; genus Graphiurus; species Graphiurus murinus. Next base: position 292,904 of record PVLC010000097.1, read on the forward strand.
GAAGGTGCAATTGCAAAACAGAAATTATACAACCCAATAGGTTTTGTATGGGATGACACTAGTACAAGTAACAACACACCTTTTACGCATGGCAAAAATTCCCCCGGCTGTATATTTGCAGAGGGAGAAATGATATTTGCATTCGGTGATGGCATCTTTCCCAAAAAAAGGCAAAAGAACGGAGAAGAAGCAACACCCAGGGTGGATAGAAAGAGAGGGAGAGGAACAGGTTGAAAAGAAAGTTTAATCCGAGCCCAGCTTCCTAACTGCCCTTGACTTAGCACAGCCATCTGCAAGTCAAGCCCTTCCACATGAAGTGCACCAGCTCTGCCTTAAAAAATAACACACCGCACTTACCTCAGGGAAGGCGAGAAGCTCTGAGGAAGAGCTGACAGCCCGGCGAGGAGAAGCCAGGACACAAGCAGCAAGGAGTTCCCCGAGCGCGGGGGACTCATGCTGAGCTGCGGGCGGTGCCGGCGGGCTGCACTCTGGCGCGGTGGGCTCCCGGGGGGAGGCGGCGGCCGGACAGAGGGACCCACGAACACCCGGGCTCGCAGGGCCGGCTCCACCCGGAGTCGCGCTGGAGTTGATGAGCCGCCTGCGAGGATTTGGGCAGCGGTACTGCTCTGGGCGGGGTGCTGGTGCCAAACCCCACTCTCTCGGAGAGTCTAGGCAGGGAAGTAATTAGAAACAGTTGTACAAGCAGATGGTTTATTTTGACATTAAAAAAAAAAAAAAAAGTGTCCTGTTCACAGATTTGAGAAAATCGTTTCTTTCTTCAAGCACAGGCCCCAGAAATATTTGACAGGAGGATATTTGGACTGGCTGATATTAAAGGGACTGTGAAGTAATTCCCGAGGAGGGATGGTGGTGACCGTCGGGTGTGAACGCTTGGGTAGGGAATTATTGGTAGCACGGGCTTTTGAAGAAGATGCCCCACTTGAGTCTGCGCGGTGGGGGGCAAGAAAAACTGGCAAATACAACTCCTTCCTGTATTTATTATCCTTTTTTTTTTTTTTTTTAACATTGGGTATTTTGTTTCTTAAGACTCCAAAAAGTGTCATGATTCCAGTTACTCCGCCAGTCACTTATCGTACCACATTTTTTCTTGACTTAGTTCAGATTGTCGTTGTCCCAAATTCACCCTATTCTCTCCCTGGTGTTGTGAGGGAACAAAATAGAACGTCCATTTACGTATAAGTCGCTCTAAAAAAAAAAAAAAAATCAATGTCACTTCTTAAGTATCTACCGTGCACCACTTAGTCCATCTTCATCCTGTGACAGTGACCACGCGTTTGATTATCGATTACACAGCTACCAGGTGCCAGGCTCTGTGCCCGAGGGAAAGGACGAGTTAGTGACTAAGAAGATACAATCCCTGCTCTCTCAGAGTGCAGATGGCTAGGAAGATATTAATCAAAACCAAACCACAAATGCAAAAGGAGGACTTAGCGCAATGAAAAACAACTTCCTGATTGGACACAGGCCTCTGCTCTCAACTAACAAGGTGGCTTTGAGCTAAAGACCAAAGGAATAACAGAAGTTAATTTTGGTAGCAGAGTGTGGTGGTGCATGCCTGTAATCCCAGTATTTGGGAGGCTGAGATAGGAAGATCGCAGGTTCAAGGCCAGCATCAGCAATTTAGTGAGGCCCTGCTTCGTAATAAAAATTAAATAGGGCTAGGGGTGTAGCTCAGAGGTAGACTGTCCCTGGGTTCAATCCCTAGTCACACACACACCACACACGCGTGCAGCACACACACACACACACACACACACACACACACACACACACACAGGATGATAATAGTAAGAGGGTGGAAGAGAATGTGGTTCCTGATTCAATTCCCACTATAGAGATAAAGACACTGAACCAGCTTCATGCCTGTAATCCAAGGAACTCCCAAGGCTGAGTCAGGAAGATTGTTAAGTTCAAGACCCAGCTAGGCAGCTTGGCCAGACTCTGTTCTAAAATTAAAAAAAAAAAAAAAGAAAGAAATTAAAAAGACCAAGAGTACAGCTTGGTGGTAGAGCCCTATGAGTTCAATCCTCAGTAAAACACACGATTTTTTAAAATTAAGAAATATAAACATAAACAGAGCAAAGAGATGAACTGACTTGTTCAAACTAACAAAGGAAGTTCAAGTCAAATTTCAGCTAAAATCCATGGGACCCAGAAAGCACAGTTGGAGTCTATACCGTCTGGTCATCTAGGAAGTGTAGCGGGGTCTACGGAAGGAAGTAGACATTCTTCATTCACCTTCTAAAGATCACTCTAGATGCAATAGTTGCTTTTGATGCAGGCCCTCTGATCGTAGCAAACCTCTCTTCAGTTTCTACCCGTTTCCACCTTAACCAAGAGGGGCTTTGCAAGGAAGCCTGTCTATATCCACTCTAGCCTATACAGCTTCCTCCTAAAATAGCTGACCCTTTGTCAGACCTTAAATCCAGTTGAGTGTCCACAGACAGAGGGACCTTCCATGAGGAGGACAGGCTGGGGACAAGGACGCAGTCCTGGGTGTGGTATTGGAGAATGTCTGAGTAGGGATTCTGGGATGTTGAGTGCCCAGAGTGTGGTTTCAAAGGAAGGACACGAGCTCTGTGTTGGTTGGTTCCCTGGGTCGCATGAACTACTTTTTTTCTGAACAGAGGGGGCTGTTTGAAGGAGAGACACAGTAAGAACTGAGTGGCTCAGAGTCAGAATGAGAATCAGTGGTTCTCCAAGTATGTTCTGCAGATCACCTGGAAACTTATTAGAAATGCAAGTTCTTGGACCCCTACCCAAGATTTACTGAATTCCGTGGTGGATTTGCATGATAACCAAGAAATCTGCTTGTACATCACAATCAGAGAAGCTTCGCAAAGCTCCAGGCTAAGACGGAGGGTGCCGGGATCCAAGGGAAGTATTCCCACTCCTAGTACAACTTCTGAAGTTACATTCTTTCCGACTTATGGGTAATACTATGAGGATGAGAGGTAGACTTTCCTGCCAACAACCAGAAACCTTGGTGACTCAGAGAATATGGCAGTACAGAAGGGAAACATTGGTCACATAGCCTGATTAGGAATCTGCAAGAAAGACATGGGAGCTTTAATAAGTGAGTCATGTATTGTTTACTCTTTTGAATATTTTCTGAGGGAATAAAGGAACTGTTGTAAAAGAGGAAGCTGATGCTTGAACAGTTTTTTTAAATAGATTTAAATGATCATTTTAGCCTATAGTATTCTCCTAAGAATAGTATTCAGTGAGCATATATTACCTGTGGTAGTCACCTTTTCGTTGCTAAGACAAAATACCCGAGGAAAGCAACTTAGAGGAGGAAAGATTTGCTTTGGCTCACAGTTTTAGAGGTTTCAGTCCATGGTCAGCTGGCTCCAGTGCTTCGAATTTGAGGCGAGACAGGACATCATGGCGGAAGCATGTGGTGTAGGAAGACTGCTCAGCCCTTTGCAGGCAAGAAGCAGAGGGAGAGAGCATGGGAGAGACCAGGAACGAGACACATCCTCCCAAGTGAGCCATTTCCTCCAACTAGGAAGTCCTCAACTCTTACAGTTTCTGCCACCTCCCAAGAATGCCATCAAATTATAAATCTAAGAGCTGGGTGTGGTGGTGCACGCCTATAATCCAACTACTTGGTAGGCTGAGACAGGAGGACCACAGGTGTAAGACCAGCCTCAGCCATAGTGAGACTATAGGCAACCTAGAAAGATCCTGTTTCAAAACAAAACATTTTTTGAAAAAAAAAAGGGGGGGGGAGTGGGGTCTAGCAGTGTGGCTCAGAGGTAGAATGCCCCTGGGTTCAATCCCCAGTGCCACAATATGGATTAATACACTAATGAGATCAGAGTCATCATGATCCAGTTACTTCCCAAAAGACCTGCTCTGAACATTGCTGTATTGGGGACCAAGCTTTCAACACATGAGATTTTAGGGGACATTCCAGATCCGAACCACATTAGCTTTAAGGGTGTACAGCTGTGAAGTAGAGAAACTAACTACTAGGTGACTTTAAATGTGTGTATCATTGCATTACTGTGATTCAGAAATAATGTCCCCAGTAAGTTGAAGCAACTATACTGTGGCCGACTTAGTGACTCAGTAGAAAGTCTTAGATCCACAGAAACTCTGTCAGAATAAGAGAATAACTTTAAGCCGGGCGTGGTGGCGCACGCTTGTAATCCCAGCATTCGGGAGGCTGAGACCAGAGGATCCGGGTTCGCGGCCAGCCTCAGCAATCTAGTGAGGCACTCCGCAATTTAGTGAGACTCGGTTTCAAAATAAAGAATAAAATATAGGGCTGGGGATGTAGCTCGGAGGTAGAATGCCCCTGAGTTCAATCCCCAATACCGCAAAAAAAAAAAAAAAAAAAAAAAGAGAATAACTTTATATTTAATGTATTAAATGTTTTGGAAATACACACTTCCTCCCCACTCATAGAACCCCAAGGACCCACATGCTGCATAGAAAGCCCTGAATTTCTCCTATCCCTTGACCAGAAAGGCCCTCAGTCAGCTCTGGAGACAGAGTCACAAGTTGGATGCACCTGTGCACATGAAATCAGACTTGGAAGAGACTGAAAGTATCTTGGTCGTTGAATGTAGTCCTTAAATACTTGGGTCCCAAAATCATAACATTTCAGGGTTTGAAAGATATTTGGGGGTAGGGGTTGTGGTAGGGATTGAACCCAGGGACATTCTACCACCCAACTACACCTCCAGCCCTACTTTATTTTTTTTATTTTGAAACAGGGTCCCACTAAGTTACTGAGGGTCTTGCAAAATTGCTGAGGTTGGCCCCGAACCTGTGACTCTCCTGTACAGGTGTGCACCACCATGCCTGGCTTGAGAGACTTTCCTCAAACTTGTTTATTACAAAATTAAATTTGTTGACCATATGCCTGCCAAGCAATCACGTAGAATTGATAAGGAAATGATAAGTAAAAGGAGCAAGTTCTTCTGGAAGAGCTGCTCTGAAGTTTCAGGTTTACTCCAAGAAGCTGTTTAATATAATATCCTCAACATTAGGCTTGCTTCAATATTTGAAGGCATAATAGTGTCTTCCCCTGATACTTATCTACCCACTCTCCAAATAATTTCACTCTTCTTTTTTTTTTTTTCTTTTTTTTTTTTTTCGGTACTGGGGATTGAACTCAGGGGCATTCTACCTCTGAGCTACTCCCCCAGCCCTATTTTTTATTCTTCATTTTGAAACCGGGTCTCGCTAAGTTGTGGAGTGCCTCACTAGGTAGCTGAGGCTGGCCTCGAACCCGGATCCTCCGGTTTCATCCTCCCAAATGCTAGGATTACATGCGTGCACCACCACGCCCGGCTTTACACTTCTTAATGATTGGCTTCTTCTTTCTTTCACCCCTTCCTCATACATCACAACTTCGGGCCTTCAAGACTCTAACTTCCTGAGTGTTTGGCTTCATCTAACATGGATACCTTTTGTAAATTATGATATATGCAAGGAGACCATTAAAGGATGAGCTTTCTCAGGTGTGTGGAACAGATCAGTACTTTCAGCAGGCTTGTTCCATATACTATATTTCTTTTTTGTTTTTATTTATTTTTTAATATGCTTTTATTAGCCTCACATCATAACGTAGTTCAGAGTGATAGGGGCACACGTGCAAATAGCACTTGGTGTCATACATTACATTTTATTAAGAAATTTGAAGGTCACATTAGCTTTTTCACTGCAAGCTGGCCCCTATTGTGTGCTTGAATGTGTCCATTTTTCCCCAAACACAAACTGATATTTTTCTTTTTTTGTGTGTGATACTGGGGATTGAACCCAGAGGCATTCTACCTTCGAGCTACACCCCCAGCCCAATTTATTTCTTATTTGGAAACAGGGTCTCCCTAGGTTGATGAGAGTCTTACTACTTGTTGAGGCTGTTCTGGAACCTGTGATTCTCCTGTCTCAGCCTCCCGCGTACTGGGGTTACAAGTGTGTGCCACCATGCCTGGCTTGACAAACTGATATTTAGATCTGTTAAATTTCACCTGGCTTCAGCTCTTTTATCCAGACAGCAAACAAATATCACCATGGAATACTTATTTTGTGTTTCTTTCACCCTTCTGAAAGTAAATAGGATGTATCTTATCCAAATAGTTGATAAGGTCGTTGAAAAACTGAGTCTGAGCACCATGCTTAGATGAGGGCTTCCTTCACGACAACAGCAGCCCTGGCTCAGCACAGAGGATCAGGAGATCCAGCTGCTGACTAGTGCACCCAGTTGAATGGCATGGGCCTATTCTTTCTATTCACAAGATTACAATCCCATCAGCTGCCTTACTGGTCTTAGTTTACCAGGTAAAACATGGGCTTTCACACCTTTTCTACCATCACAAAAAGCATTATCTAATTATATATATGTATATATATATATGTATTATCTAATTACATATATATGCTATGTATATGTAAATGGGTTTATGGCATAAATAAGCCTAAAATGGTGCACAATATGAATAATAGTCCTATGAGTTAACAAAAGGTGCAGATGACTTTGTGACCCTTACTACCCTCCTGACATCATAGGGATGAATCTAAATCCAATTAATCTAAACACAGATCCTCTTCCTATATTTCCAGTTTTTTTTTTTAAACTAATCTTTCTTCCGTGTGTGTGTGTGTGTGTGTGTGTGTGTGTGTGTGTGTGTGTGTGTTGTGTGTGTGTGTGATACTGAGGATTGAACCCAGGGGGATTCTGCCTCGGAGCTATACCTCAGTCCTATTTTACTTTTTCATTTGGAACAGGGTCTCACTAATTTGCAGAGGGCCTCACTAAGTTGCTGAGGCTGACCACAAACCTGCGATCCTCCTGTCTCAGCCTCCCAAGTACTGGGATTACAAGCAGGCACCACCACCCTTGGTTTAGCCTAATCCCTTTAGTCAAAATCCTGAGTTATCTTTGCTTCCTCTGGATGATGTTCATCCACATTATCCAGGAGACTCCTGAATCACATCTATTCCACCTTCTAGTAATCACATGCGTTGCACTTCCTAGCCTTCCACTAGAACATCTGTATTTCAGATCTTCATCTTGTATCTTGTATGCTATTTCCAAAGCCTCCTCACTGATCTCACTACTTCCACTTTCATCTTTTTATCTACCCTTATGTTTCTTTATAGGGGACTTTTCTAGCATAGAAATTTCATTGTATGTATTTCCTATTGAAAATATTTTAATAACTCTCTACCTTTTTGTTTGTTTGTTTTGTTTTGGAGGGGTACTATGAATTGAAACCAGGAGACATCCCCATCCCTTTTTTATGTTTTATTTTGAAACAGGGTCTTCCTAAATTGCAGAGGGCCTCTCTAAGTTCCTGAGCCTGGACTCAAACCTGCAATTCTCCTGTCTCAGCCTCCCCAAAACTAGAATTACAGGGGAGTGCCACCATGCCCCACTCTATTGTTTGTAGTATAAGTCCCCAACACTCCAGCTGTTTGTACAAGATGCTTTATGTTTGGGGTTTGGCTGTCTCGGCAGTGGTGCTGCCAGGCTCCACCTAGATCCCCTCTCCAGAGCCCACCTGTGCCCCTTGCTAATGCCAGTTCTGACTGCCAAGGACTCCAGCCACAGTGCTCACCGGGGATCGCCTTCTGCTGTGGGGACAGACTCCCTTCTGGTTGGGTTGTCCACTCAGTTTCGGAGCAGACCCCTGAGCCCCACCTCCAACCATGCTGACATCCTTAAGCCCCTCCTCCATGGAAACTACAGAACTGCACAGCTCCTCCACTGGGCTCCAAGGAAGGAGAGAAGAAAGACGCAAACACTGAAGGCAACAGTATGTGGGAGGTGTGAGGCTGGACAAGCTGACTGTGTAAAAGTCTTCTTAGGGGCGATTGGTCTCAGGCCTCTGCCTCTACCTGAGATCTGGACTGGAGAATGGCCTCTTTCCCCAACCTGCTGGATAAGTCAGAGACTGGACTCAGGAGCACTGGACACAGCAGAGGCTCGTGTGGAAGCAGTCAGGGTTTAGGTGAATGTGGACATTCCCCAGTGACAGTCCAGCCCCTTTCCCTGCCTGGCCTATGCCAATCTTATTTCCCTCAGATGATGAGTTAAATATTCTTTTTTTTTAATTGAACCTATGCCTGAAGAGAAAACCAACAATAGGCATGGATGTACACATGGATGTTTTCAGTTCACATAAAGAAAAACCCAACTATGGCAAAGCCCACCTGTACTAAGTCCTGCAGACATACTCTGAATTTATATCCAGGGTTTCAGCACCTCACTTCCATTGAAAAGATCACTAAGGATCATTGAGCAGTAGATGATCCAGGAGCCCTCCAAAATGAAAGGAAGCAACCAAGACCAAACCATCAACTAAACAAATGGACAAATGAAAGAAATGCAGGGGAAATAGACAGTAGGAGGCAACTTGCATAAAAAAAAAAAGTCCCTTTCCCCTAGAGCTCAGAAGATCTGTATTTGTAAGAATATGTTATATGCTGACATAAAAATAGGACAATCAAAGAGATATAAAATGTTTGTAAAAATTAATTATATAATAGCTGGGAAGAAGTCACTAAAATGATTGAAAAATGAAGGTGAGAAATAAATCTAGAAAATAAGACCAAAACTGAGATGAATAAAGATTAAAAAATCAGATGCCTGATCTATGTGATTCAGATTCATTCTTTAACTAATAGAAATTATAAAGACTTGGAAGTAAAAGTATTTAAGAACATTTCCCCAAGCTGAACAGATAAAGTTTCCCAATTAGAAAGTCCTATTTAACACCTAGGAAAAATAAATAAAAACAATGTAAACCATAGCACATCATGATGCAATTTCAGGACAATAGGATAGAGAAATTTCTAAAAATTTCCATAAAGAAAACAAATGTTAACATACAACAACGACAACAACAAAAACAGAAACAAGAATGGTATTGGATGCCTTAACAGCAACATTAGGGGCAATTTTTTAAAAAATTCTGAATAATAATGATTCTCAACCCAGATTTCTATTTCCAACTTACATGTTGACAAGAATTTTCAGATAAATTTGTTTTAAAAATATTTCACCTAACTTCCCTCCTGGGAAGATAATAGAGGATCTGATTTACTATCTCAAGATCAAAAATTAAAAAAAAGATTATTTTGGATCCAGGAAATCAAATACAGGGAAGTGAAAATAGAAACAACAAAAAAGTAAATAAATAAATAAGGAATGGGAATTCCAAAGGCAAGTACTATATTGCAGAAGAACTAGTTCTGACAATTAATATAAGAATGCCAATCTTTAGAAGGCAAATATTCAAGAAAACAAACAAACAAACAAACAAACAAACAAAAATTAAACCTAAGAGATATTTTACCTGATAAATCAGACAAAGTAAATGCATTGGAGTAATAGGTACACATAACTATATGTGTATAGACAAACAACAAATAGAAGAAATAATAAAATAGAGGAAAAAAACCTTTAAGCTTTTTAATTCTTTTAAGTGCAACTTGGGCTATGAGCAAATAATATTTACACTGTCATATATACAGTATATATACAGTATATATAGTATATATAGTATATATACTGTATACAGTATACAGTATACAGTATATACACTGTATATATATATATACAGTACAGATATATATATATATATATATATATATATATATATATATATATATATATATATATATATACAGTACAGGTATATATATCTCTGTATTCCTAAACATTGATCTAGCTTAAATTAGCCATATTGCTGATTTGGGAGGCAGCAGCATAGAGAAAATGGAACAGTAACAAGAGAGCTAATATCCTGTCTACTGTGAATGGAAGCAGTACAAATACGTATTTGCTTTTATTGGCGCACTGTAATCATGCTTCATAGTGAGGTTTGAAGTGCTGCAAACACACATGCACACAGCACTCGACTTCATTCTCTCTGGCTCCCACCCACTCTGCACCCCCATACATGTAAACAAGATTGGTAGTGACACCTTCACACATGGACAGAGCATTATTTATTCATTTATTTATTTATTTATTTATTTATTTATTTATTTATTTATTTATTTATTGGTACTGGGGATTGAACCCAGGGGCATTCTACCTCTGAGCTATACCCCCAGTCCTATTTTTCATTCTTTACTTTGAAACAGGATCTCACTAATTTGCGGAGGGCCTCACCAAGTAGCTGAGACTGGCCGCGAACCCAGATCTTCCAGGCTCAGCCTCTCAAGAGCTGGGATTACAAGCGTGCGCCACCATGCCCCACGGGATATAGCGTTATTTGAACTCTCTCCTTCGCCAAGCCTTGCTGTTCCTTCCCATTTCCCTCCCCAACCCCTTTCCACTGAAGTCCTCTCTTGCTTTCCATTTTCTCTCTAGCTTCTACATATAAGAGAAAGCTTACAACCCTGGACTCTCTGAGACTGGCTGATCTCACTTAGCATAATATTCTCTGGTTCCATCCAGAGAAAATGAAAGTAAGAGCTGGGGCAAGGGTAGTAGCTACTAGAATTGAAGGCTCCAGCCTCAGGGTAGCCACGCTGGGGGATTTAGAGGGTTTCACATAAGCCTGTTGGTTGTGCCTCATTTGGCTTTTGGGATGCTTTTCAAGGATCATATCCTTGAAGACATTTGAAGCAATGACTAATGTGTACACCATGGCCACAGTGGGATTTGGGAAGGTGCAGTTCTGAGAGCAAGGAGCTCCCGGCAAAGTGCATGCTCTTTCTAATTAACACCATCCAGCAGTCTCTGGTCAGCAGGCATCGATTATGGCTCTCACCGTGCAAGCATTCCCATTCTACAAGGCCGGAGATGTCAGCCTAATGTAGCACATTTCGCCAAATGTGCCGAGGAAAGGGCTGGAAATGTCCTCTGTATTTCATCCTCCTATAGACGTGTTTCCATGCACCTTCTGAGAGCTAAGTTCTTTCTGGGCTCAGCCCTTTTCCTGCTTCACAGTCATTTAGACTTCAACTTTCCTTTCTTTTACTTTAAAGGAATTCCAGGTGTTGGAGGAAATATTAATTGTGAGATATGAATCCTTATTTTTATAAATCCTATATTTGATTCTTCAGGAGAATGTGACAGTTTGGTCTATTCCTAGTGTCTCTAAGAAAGGGTCTAAGGCTGCAGGGAGATAAATATGAGACATAACTGCAGTTCCCCTTCCTCATCAGAAAGTGGGTGTGCCCCAAGGTCTAGAAGAGCATAATCACCTAGAATCCTTTTGTCTGCTTGTGTTTGTTTGATCTTTGATTTTAAGTACTGTCTCAGTTGACCAACACACATCCTTTTGGTCATTCAGAGGGTTTTTGGTAATGTCAGCAGTATCAGGTGGTTCAAAATCAAGGGACAGCAAGAGCTGCAGGGTTCTGTCTGCAAGCTGGCTCTGAGTCCCCGAAGTGTATGCAGTGGCACCCTGACCACCCACAGGATTAGCAGATCTGTTGCCATCCAGGTCTCTAGTGAAGACAGCCAGAACCCACGGCAGCCAGACCCCGAGCATCTCAAAGCTGGCATAACTGATGGGCTGGCTGGTTTCCACACTTCATTCACACACGAGCATCACTCCAAGCCAGCTCTGATCTGAAAGGAAAGATGCACAGCCCATCAGTTTAAAACTTCTGCTAACATGTGCTATACTAATAAAGCACATCAAAGGCACGGTGCAAGTAAGGATTGATGGTTTTGCACAATACCTCACTGCACACACTGAAGTAAGCAAAATCACCAAGAATGGGTTGCAGGTGGCTATTCACACCTGTAATCCTAGTACTTGGGAGGCTGAGACAGGAGGATCACAGGTTTGAAGACAGCCTCAGCAAATTAGCAGGGCTCTCAGCAGTCTAGCAAGACCATGTTTTAAAACAAAACAAAACAAAATTTAAAAGGCAGGGGTGGGGGCTGAGGGTGTAACACTACTGATGAACTTGTTTCTGCTTTCCAACACTCTCCTCACCTTGGTGTTATTAATATCACCTTGAACCAAAATATAACCTGCTCTGGCTATCACTAGCATGAGAAAAGTCATGATATTCCAGTGCACTTCAAGGTACTGCATGTAACTTCCTTGCAAAACCAAGTTCTGAGGAGGGTCCCAGGGAGCACGCCTGTAATCCCAGTACTTGGGAGGCTGAAAAAGGAGGATCACAGGTTTAAAGCCAGCCTTGGCAATTTAGGAAGACCCTCCAAAACTGAGCAAGACCCTGTTTCAAAATAAAAGGGCTATGGGTGGAGGAGAATGCTCTTGGGTTCAATCCCCAGTAAGAAAAAACAAAAACAATGTTTGTATCGTCACACAGATTCTCCCTTCCCTCACTTGCTGCATTTGTTCTTCTCTTTGTCTCTTCCTTTCTTTCTTTCTCCTGAACTCCTGTCCTTCTTCCCACTATTCCATTTCTCCACAAATTTGTTTCACACTTACTTGCCGTGAGTCCCATAAAAGTACTATAAAACTTTGCACAATCTAGCTGTATCAACCCCCCTAACTTCATCTCACATTACTCTTCCCTTTACTCACTACATTCCAACCTTGTGTCCTCTTTCTATTCTCATGTGTTTCTAGAATATTCTAAGCTTGCTCTTTGCCTCAGTCTCCCCTTTGGGCAGATCCCTCTTCCCCAGATCATGCACTGGTGATCTGCTCCTCAAAGGCCACCTCTCAGAAAGCCTTTGACCGCAGCTGGGAGTGGTGGCGAACACTTGTAATCCCAGCATTTGGGAGGCTGAGTCTGGAGGATCTGGGTTCGTGGACAGCCTCAGCTACCTAGTGAGGCACTCTGAAACTTAGTGAGACCCTGTTTCAAAATAAAGAATAAAAAATAGGGCTGGGGGTATAGCTCGGAGGTAGAATGCCCCTGAGTACCGAAAAAAAAAAATAAAATAAAGTTATATTTAAAAAGAAAGAAAGCCTTTGACAGTCCCCACAATATAAAGACACTCCCCTATCTAAGGACCATTTATCCTGTTTTGGTTTCTGGAGAACACTTACCAAGACTGAGCCTTACTGTTTGCATTTATTTATCTACTTTTGTATAATCTACCACCCCCCCCCACCATTTTTTTAATGTGCTTGTGTTGATGCATTATTGTCTCACATCATAATGTAAACCATGTTGACATTGATATACACGCACATAGCACTTGGTGCTTGCCCCCCCCCCTCGCCTCCCCATCTCCCCTGTTCCCATACAGAGGACTGAGACTGATGTTGGGATTTTCACACATGTACACACAGTCAATGTTAGTATTTCTAATAATTAACCTCAGTCTTCCCCCTCCCCTTCCCTTAGACCACCTCCTTGGCTCCACTGAGGTTTCTCCTCCATTATCTGGAGTCCCTATCTTGCACATATTAAAGAAAACATATGTCCCTTCACTTTTTGTGACTGGCTAATCTCACTTAACATAATGTTCTCCAGGTCCTGCCATTTCCTTGCAAATGACAGTATTTTATTTTTCTTTATTGATGAGTAGAATTCCATTGTGTGTATTTCCCATAGTTTTGTGATCCGTTCATCTGTTGATGGACACCTGACCATCCACCATTTTGGTGCATGTTCCATAAGAGCTGGAACCTCTTCTTCCTTGTTCCTTGCCATAACTCTAGCAGTTTGCATGGAACAGAGGCTCAACAAATATTTGCTGAGGGAATGAATGACTCTTTAAACTTTGGTACATCTTGATTCAAATCAATAGTTTGATCTAAAGCAGAATATTTCAAGCTTGATGGAAGGAAAGAATGAACACACAGTACTAAGAGGAATTTAGGTAACTAAAATATGAAACTCAGTAAGAAAATTTGAAAATCAGTAAGAAAATTCTATTTAGCATGAAAAAAATCATGAAAGTCAATCTCAAGTTGAGCACTTAACACCACTTACTGAACTCTCCATGGATGTGTGACACTAATTGTTATAATCACTTAAAGTGAAGTTCGAAGTTTAAAAAAAATTGCATTCATTTCACTCAAAATCTACTGAATAATATTTTTCAGCCAAAGACACCTTCCAGGTTTTTAAATAGTAAAAAATACACCAAAGTATTCAGGAAGGCTAAATATTCCCAGGCAGCAATAAAAATAAGCTTCTATTTCCAAGAAAAAGAAGAACTTTGCAGTTGATCCAAGCTGTGGAAGAAAAGTGTGCAGTTAACTTCTTTTCCAGACATACAGAACCAGAAGATGTTTTTTCCCTCCTACATGGTAAAAACACCTGGAAATATTAGGAGTCTCTGGGACAAGAAATATTCTTTCTCTTTTCTGGGTATTTTTACAGTTTTAGTCTATGCTGAAGGGAACTTTTCGGGAAAGAAATCTAGAAGTCATTTTCATTGACTTCAGGGGAAAAGAGATTTATCATGCAAGTACTGCTTAATCCCAGCTAATAGACATTTAATTCTTGGCTGTTAATCAATCAATAAACTAGAAGGGCATAATCAAGAACAGACAAAGAGAGGACACAGAACTGTCTGTTTAGAGATGGACTATAGTGCTGGGTCTTTGACCATGCCTCACCCGGGTGGGTCTCCTTCACTTTCCAAAATGACACGTCATGGGGTTGTCTCTAATGCTAAATTTCTGTGATTATATTTTCTTTGTGTTTTTGTCCAAAGTCTTTGAGTTATAAATGGGGAATAGGGATATGTATATACATATTGCTATATGTATGTATATATTACTCTATGTAGTATATATAGCATATATACTATATATAATACATATATATTTGCATATCCTTATTCCCCATTTATACATGTATATATATATAAATATATAGAAGTACCATGTTAGTATATACTTATGTATATATAGTACTACTTGTGCATATATATGTATACATATATTATGTATATGCATAGGCATACATATTAGAAATGGAAGTGGTAAAAACTAGTATCTAGTCTTCTGGTAATAGGCATTTACATATTCATATTTTACATACATAAGTTCCCAGAAGTTAAAAATGTATCCAGCCAGGCACAGTGGTGCACACCTGTAATCTCAAACCTAGAAAGCTGAGAGAGGAGAACCACAGGTTCTAGGCCAGCCTCAGCCACTTAAGAAGGCCCTCAGCAACTTAGCAAAACCCTGTTAAAAATAAAAATAAATAAATAAAGAGAGCTGGAGGTGTAACTTGGAGTCACAATGTCCCTGGGTTCAATTCCTAGTTCCAGTAAAATATATATATTGTCTATTTGTGTGTGTGTGTGTGTGTGTGTGTGTGTGTGTGTGTGTGTGTCTACTTAAAGATCAGGCCAAGGTCTTTTCCACTGCAGAGTCTGGTCCCCTAAAGCTATACTCAGGAACCATATCACAGCACCACTGGGGCTTTAGTGCAATATATACCACACAATCCCATTTTGCAACTTTTATTGACTACTCTTTCCATTATCTCCACTGTCGTTGCTGCTAGAAGTAAGATCCATTCTACGTAAGTCAGGAAAAACAGCAAACCAAAGAGACTATGCAGGTGAGACATGCTCTATGCTCTGGGTAGGTTGTGTACCAGTCCCAGAGTCGGGAGGCTCTTCCAGAGTGTGTGTCCAAGACACGGGCAAATGGTAAGGGAATATTTACCACAGTTTAAGAGCCCACATCAAGGCTGAACACTTTCCCATAATAATATGCAATATTTAAAACTGAAACAACAGGTCTAAAATGCATTATATGACCTTGGATAAACTTTATTGGACCAGACCATTTTCTTTAAGCATTGTCTTTTTGTGATGAAAATTGTCCACAAAACTTTTTTCATTTTCATGAAGAGTGTAGAAATCCAGCCATGGGAAATTTTATTTCATTTAATATAAGTCTCCTAACAGCCTAGATAAATAAATAAGTATATATATATGATATGCATTAAATTGCTTTAGGAAAAGGGAGGAGTAGCTGGACAAAGAAAGAATGATACAGCCAGTCCAGGCAACAGATGGCTGCCCTTCGTGGCATCTGGGGGTGCTCACTCCATTAGCACCTCTCCTGGCTCCTACTTTGCTCTTGACCTTGGCACCATCATAAAGTACACTTGCCCTTCAAGCTCTGGCTGAAATGGTCAAACGACTTGTTTCTTTTTGTTAATTCAGCCTCCCTAAATCAGTCGTTTCAGCACTGTGGAGTTAAATGAAGCTTCACTTTCAACAGATCTGAAAACCTTAGCAGTGCCCTGATAAACTGGAAGACTATTTAATACAATGGAAAAACCAAGTTTGTTGCTTTTAACTGTCTTTTCTAATCAACCCTCTAGCAGGGTAGGTTTATAATAGGTTAAAAATGCCTGTGGATAGAAAGAGGGTGACCATATACTCCTTTCAGTTCATGATAACCCTACAACATAGATCATGAAGACACTAAATCATTTGACCTCTACATATTTACTTTTATTGTATATATTTTTCCAAAGAACTATTTTCAATGACTCAAATACCTATGTTCTCTAAGACTGGTAGGGTAAGAGATAACACATTAATTAATCCATTCGTTTTCATTGAGAGCTTGCAATGCATCCCTCATGTTCTATGCGTTTATCAAATGCATACATCCATCCCACGAGTCCTCATCATTTTATGTACCACAGAGAAGGAAAAATGTTGTCAGCCACACTATCTCATGTGTTCCTCTCAGTTAAACTTTTAATTTTACATTAAATCTTTTAGGCTTCTTTAGAAGTTTGTTTATTTTGTCATACCTCTCTATCATGGAAATAAAAGAGAAAAGTGAAATATATGGTTGAGATATTCCCCAAACGTCTTTGGAGAATCCAGTGATCCACTCTTCAACTTGGAATTGTCTATAATTTTCACATAACTTTACCCGAGTGATTAAGTACTCATGATGCAGTTTTCTTTAATCTATAAAAAAGTCCAGCCCTTTTTGTTCTCAGTTCTTGGTATGTTTGTAGATCAAGACTTTTTTTTTTTATTATTATTTTTTTATTTCAACACCTGGAATGTTGCTCAACTCATCTGAATCACTGTGGCCCACTCCTGCTCAGCACAAATGAGGATTTGGTTCCATAGATGACTCTGCTTCTGTCTCTGGGATTTTCTTCCAAGCTCCTGACACTGTTTTTGCAGGTTTCAAGGTCAGAGTTTTGGGTGTTTCTTTGTCACCACAATTGCCTCTGTCAACAGGGATTTCAGGATGCCACTGACTGTTGTTGATTCAATTTTAGAGTTCTTGCAAAATATGAACAAAAGAATTACCTCTAAAATCAACAAGAGGTGATATTTTATCTTATTTAACCCTGACAATAGCTTTGTGAGACAAAAATATGGTGCTAACAAAAGTCAGGCAAATAAACCAAAATAATAATCTAGTAAGCATTTGTGCCTAAAATTAGTTGCATCAGCTGGGCGTGGTGGCGCACGCTAGTAATCCAAGCATTCGGGAAGCTGAGACCGGAGGATCCGGGTTCGCGGCCAGCCTCAGCTACCTAGTGAGGCACTCCGCAACTTAGTGAGACTCGGTTTCAAAATAAAGAATAAAAAAAAAAAAATAGGGCTGGGGGTGTAGCTCGGAGGTAGAATGCCCCTGAGTTCAATCCCCAGTACTGAAAAAAAAAAAAAAAAAAAAAATTAGTTGCATTTTTTTTGAAGTAGAATTAGCCTTAGGTTTAGTGACAACAAAAATAAAATTTATTTCAAACTTTTCTAATTTTCCATTTCAGTTGCTTCTTTCTCCTTCCCTGACAACTGTTTTCAAATAACTCTCTTTGCTTTGACTCAGCTTGAGCTTTGAACCATCCCCCTACCTTTCTTTTAGCAAAATACATCTGGATAAAATCATTGAGCGATTCACTCAAAAACATTTAGGTATATCCAGTAAGGGTTATCAAGAATGATAACAGTTTTATTAAAGAAAATATTGAGGCATTATAAATCGGCATACTAGAAAAATTCACAGTGATGCATTCTTATCTGCACCACTATGCTTCGTTTGTGCACAAATCCCCACAAGGAGGACAGATCTCTCACCATCTCTAACATTTCTCATGGTTGCAAAAGTGGTTCCTATTCTATCTCTGTCATCAATGATTTTGTCTCACATGCCTCTGTATTAATCTGGCATGTTCCATTTATACAAGGGTGTAGAAATGGTGCCTGATTACTTAGAATCTCCTTTAGAAAAGCACCTGCCATGCTATTGGCAGAATGGCCTGTCACTGACTGGACAAGGCAGTGCTACAAGGGTCTAGCCATTTCTTCCCAACATGGTATCCTCTCAGGGCAATCGCAGAGGCAAGTCAGGGCAGCATAGTAGTCTGGTATCTCCCACAGGCAGCCATTCTGGCTCTCTCTCCCCCTCTCCCTTTCCCAGGTATTATTCCTAGTAAACCTTCTGAACTCCTAATTCTATCACAACACGCGCTTTTCGATCTGCAAAATCTTGCTTTTTCTCTAACTAAAATTGACTTTTCTTCTCAAGGCAGTTTAAATCTTCTACATTTTTAAGGACCAGGTTAGGTCTGGTGCCTTTCACAAGTCTATTCAGTATCCTTCAGCTCATATGGATGATCTTGACAGTCTCAATTTATATGGGACCTTATAAAGACAGTAACAATTCCAACATTGTGCTATAGCTAGTTGCTTTCCATGTGTTAGCTGTGTTTTCTCAGCATCTTGAAGGTGCCTGTCAGAGGTAGCAGACACCACTGGTGTCCTGCACAAGTCCTCTCAGATTCGTGATCTTTGTTGGTGTAGGTGCAATGAATGACTTTGATATACTGTTCTCTTCCTTTTCATTTTATTAGTGCATTGCAATAATACATCATAGAGAGGTCCAATATGATTTTGATGTATTTTCGAAAACCAACTCCTTCAGATATCCTTCCGGGTACTGCCCTCAGACTATTACCACCACTTTGACAGCAAATGGAAAGAGTCAAAATTGCCAGGACATTTAGTTTTATTCTTCCACTCTCCCCATTCTTCCTACAGCATATAACCCTCCGGAACCTGTTAGCCAAGGGTTCTTAGACAAAAATCTAGAAAGTTTGCATTAGGATTAGACAACACTAAGATATAAATTATAATCTAGAATCCTCCTTCCTAATTGTTCTAGATCCAATTCCCTGTGGATCCTGTGCCTAAAGCTGTGCAATTGTTTATCTTCTTCACCTTTCTGTCTTCTTCCTCTGTTCTGTGTTGGTCTTTCCAGAAGGTACTTGTTTTAAAATTAATTGCACACAAATATTCATTTCAGAGTCTGCTTTTGAAGCATTCCAACTATAATAATATATCAAGTCAGAAAACCATTATTTGAGTCCCCAAATTTAGTTGCAAACCCAGACGTTCGGTGTTATAGGCATACACAAACCAAATCATGTCCATATTTTTAATGTTGTTGTAGAACATCATGAAAATTCATAGGTAAAACATTTTTATGAAATCGTTTTCATAAAGATTTTTATAGAAGAAAAACAACAATATTTTTTATATAATTCGGTTATCATCCTTTCCTGGAAGTAGGTAATGAATCCAATGGCCTTTTAAGCCTTTTCCAAGTCTTACAATATGAGAATATTTTGAAGACTAATGAAGACATACTTATTCAACACCATCTTCGATTTTGTTTTCACACCAGCTTGGTTCCCTGGTGGCTTAGTAATTAGACATTATCATGGCTGTATTTTGAGACTAAGTTTTGGTCAGGGAATGGAAAATTTCCCGTTCCTATTATAAAATAATTGTCTTTCTCACTAAAAATACTCACTGCACCAAAGGGAGCATTATGCATATAAAGCATTTCCATTTTGAAATATTGGATTTCTAAACTAATTGGTGTTTAGCTAATTTATTAAATAATACTGAACACCTTACTGGGTTAAAAAAAAAAGCACAAAATAGGGCAGAATAGGGAATGCAAAGGCATATAAGATTAGATTACTCTTCTTAAGCAACTCAAAATCTAAGTAAAATATTGTTTGTAAATAACTACCATAAAAGACAGTATTGAGCTAAAAGGTAGTCAAATTTACCCACTGGAAATTTTTAATGTAAAATTATGTATCAGTTGAACAAATCTATTTGTCATATCCTCTGAAATTTTCCCTCAATTACTTTTAGTCTTTAAAAGTTATGTTTTGATTGATTCTGGCTGTAAACATCTCAAAATCAACTATGTATGTTATGATTGAGGTTACTGAGATTGAATAGTTTTGCAGATAATCCACAGGGAATATTTCTTAAAGAATCTCTTCACTTACAAAATATACTTACAAATGGCTTAGTTATTTTTCCCCTTGATAATATATGTTCTCTTAACTCTTCTTTCTCTACAGATAGATATATTCCATATATTCTCTCTCTCTCTCTCTCTCTCTCTCTCTCTCTCTCTCTTTTCTGCCCCAAGCCTTGAACTCTACACACTCCAGCCCCACATGGACTGAACCCCAAAATCTCCAAAAACTGTGAGCAAATAAATCTTCCTTCCTCCAAGTTGTGTAGTCAATCGTTTCAGGTTATAGCAATAATAATGTTGACTCAGATATTATTTAACTCTTTACTCAACAGCTAACTAAACTCTAAATGGAATAGAGATAGATATATTGATTTGTGGATAGTATAAAAACTGTCAAAGGGTCACAAGGGACTTGTGATAAAACCCATTGCACTTTTAATATATTACAATCAAAAATAAAAACCATGGTAAACTGGAGGAATATTTATGAAATTTTTGAAAAAAGTTATTAATAGTTCCCAATTAAAGATTTGCGAAATAGTTTTACACTAAAAACCTAGAAACTTTAGAACCACTAAAGAAAAAAAATATTTATTCTTCGATGCATCATCTTCAGCTTGGTAAGATAGTGGCAAAATATATCATCCTAATGTGATATTAACTAACTGAACCCTCAGCCATGAGGCCCCAATAAAAGACGCTGGCTAAATGCTACTGGTTCGAACCTCTTTTATTATAACTCTCTCTTTTCCTTCTGGGATCAAAGCGTTGCACAAACGATAACAAACACAGTACAGAGGTTGTCTTTCCATATAGTGCTTTTCCTACAGCTTTCTAACTAACCCCCTCTCTCCGCAAACCACCTTTCACCAGCAACCAACAACCTTTCTTCCCAGAACTTCTCCAGCGACTTCCCAACCAGCTTTTCCCCCAGCAGCTATCTTGCAGATCTCTAGCCAGCTAGCGGCGCGCTCTAGCTAGCTCTGCTCTAGCTTCAGCTCAGCACCAGGCCTAGCTTCAGCTCCGGCTCTCAACAGCAACAGCCACCCGACCTCTACTACTCTTCCTCTACTACTCTTCCTCCCTCTACGAGAGGTGGAGGCCTTTTAAGCTGCGCCAAGCCGCAAGGTGTCTCATACAGCTCTCACCTGGCCTGGCCACACCACCTGCGTACTGGTGCATGCGCTCTGATATGGCACAGCCCTAAGATGATATTCACCTGCAGCTGCTTCTGGTACTCTGCCAGGCGCCATCTAGAGGCGAGGTCCAGCTGGCCAGTCTGGGCCCCCGACAGTTTTACACTAAAAACCTAGAAACTTTAGAACCACTAAAGAAAAAAAATATTTATTCTTCGATGGATCATCTTCAGCTTGGTAAGATAGTGGCAAAATATATCATCCTAAATGTGATATTAACTAACTTTTTTCCAAATTGACAAGAAAATGCTAATCGATAAAAGTGAGCAAATTATTGCATAATAAGAAATACATAAAGCCGGGCGTGGTGGCGCACGCTTGTAATCCCAGCATTCGGGAGGCTGAGACCGGAGGATCCGGGTTCTCGGCCAGCCTCAGCTACTTAGTGAGGCACTCCACAACTTAGTGAGACTCGGTTTCAAAATAAAGAATAAAAAATAGGGCTGGGGGTGTAGCTCGGAGGTAGAATGCCCCTGAGTTCAATTCCCAGTACTGCAAAAACCAAAAAACAACAACAAAAAAAGAAATACATAACATTGCAGATTAAAAAATAAAGTGCAAGCTCTGTTGGTGAGCCAAGAAGTGTAAAATAACTAAACAATGAGCTATGATTTTCCATCATTTGACTTGGGAAAACTTCTAGACAGTAATGCTGGAGAAGGTGGATGAGGCCAGCTCCCTGTGCATTGCTGACGGATATGCAAATTAATCTGCTTGAAAGTCATCCACACAGGTGCATGGTGTTTGATGACGAGGGAAAGATTTGTCCCAACCACCATCCCTGGCACTCACCAGGCATCATCTCACAGGGGTGTGGGCTCCTTCACACAGAGGCCAGAGGAGTGGTAGCTCCATCTAGATACGCTCTGATCATACATTTTGCCACAATTTGAATTTCTTCCAAACTATCCTCAGAGGCATGTATAGAGAAGGAAGCTTATTTCAGCAGCTGTTTTTTCATTGGCATCCAAATCCACATTTCTCTACACACTGTTCACTGACGATTTAATTCCAGCTGGCCCATGGGATACCCAGCTAAGTCCTGGATTTCTGCTGAGCAGCCCACAAAAAGGGCTTGCAGAGTAAGCCATGGTGATGTTAATGTCATGATCACATCCATAATACAATTTATTTAACAATAATGACAATGCAAATGTTCGTGAGGTTACTTATTCAACAAATAAATATTGAACACAACATGTACAAGTTCTGTTTGGTGTCAAAGGATACAGCAATGAACTAGGCTGGCAGAATTCCCTGCTCACCAAGAGCATACATTTCAGGTTTTAAAAAAGTAAGACAATGAGACTAGAGCTCAAGTTCTTTGAAATAATGTTTCATGCCATATATGATTTCTTCTTACACTGCAAAGTACAGTCTCCCCTACAACAGACTCAATTGATTGGTGGTTATCCTGTTTAAATTCTGTACAGAAAACATTTGCATCTCAGGCCTAAAATTTAGTAAAGCATTTATTTATTAAATCTATTTATAATTACTATTATAAACTAATAGCTTTACTAAATCAGGGATACGTATTTCTGCAGTAAATTATGCTACTCTACTTCTATAAAAAGTGGGATCTAAGACTACAGACATTCCTTTATTTATCCTATAAATATTTCTTATGTGCTAAGTGCTATTTTTGATACTGAGGATAGAGCAATGGGTAAAACAGACAACAGATCTGTCCTGATGGACCTGCTATCCTACTGAAGTAGACAGTGAATAAGATAAATAAATAAAAGTTAAAAAATAAAAATAAATAGATAAAAGTTAGAGAATGTCATATATGTAAAAAAAAAAAAGCTAAGAAGGAAAGGTCTAGTAAAAGGAATGGAAATCAAAACTATTTAGTTGGGGAAAAATGAAGGTTTAGGGTTTAGATAAGGTAGACTCAGTCTACCTTGTTTTTCAAGAAGATATTACATAAGAACTGATAGAGTATGTGAGCCCAAAAGGGTTTTGAGGGACAAGTACTCCAGAGTAGAGCTAGTGCAAAGGCCCTGGGGCAGAAGCATGCTGGATAGTTCAAGGACAGCAAGGCATCAATGTGGATGGAGTAGAAATCGTGAAGGAGGAGGGGAGGAAGGGGAGGTCAGAGAATTGATGAGGACCACATCATGTAGGATCTGGTAAGTCAGAGTGAGGATCTGAGTGTGAAGGGGGATTCTCTCACAGTATCTTGAGAGGCGGCATGATTGTAGCGGAGGTTATATTTGCTCTGGTTGACTGTCCTGAGAATAGATGGCAGAGGGCGGGAGGGCATAGAAGCAGGGAGAGAACATGTAGAAGCTATCCAGGTAAGCCTGGCAAGAGCCGGAAGAAGTGTGAAAGTGATTAAATTTTGATTATATTTTTCCATGTGTTTATTATGAAAATGTTCAGCCATAAGAAAAATTGTGAGAGTTGCACAATGTACTTACAAACACATACCTGGATGTGGCTGTTGAAGGTTTAATCTACTGCTCCATGGTACACCCAGGCACCCCACCTGCCCTCCATCCACCCATCCCTCCGTCCACCCATCCACCCATCCACCCATCTTAGTTTTTGATACATTTCCAAATAAAATGCAGACTTCTGCACATTTCTACCTAGATGATTCAGCATGCAAATCAAGTATAGCTCAGTATATTTTAATATTTTCATCTTTGTAAAATTTGCATAAAATAAACTGTTCAAATATACAGAATATTATTACCATCATTTTCTAAAATTTCCCTCATGTCTCTTCCTAGTCTAGCCTTCCTATATCCTAGAGGCATATATTATTGTTTTATCACCACTAATTTTTTTCTACTAAAAAAATACTTTTCAATCAAACCATATATTATTAATATTTTGTATAAGGTTCCTCAGCATTTAGTAATATTCTTCTATGCTGTTGTATGTTCCAATAGCTCATTCTTTTTAATACTTTTCCAATTCATTGGACTATCCAAACTCAATACTTAGAGAGAAATCTAATATGCTTTCCATAACAGATTTGGTTACCCAGCCTAGCCTGCACAGCTGGGTCATCATGTTTAAAATTATGTTGTTTTTAAAGAAATATATTTGAATCCTGGAACAGCTGTCATTTATGAAATAAGTAATCCAGGGTTCACAGCATTATTAACTGTGCAACAAAGAGTACACAAAGTTTGTTAAAACCATGCCTACATTTTCTCCATCTTGTGACCCTGGTGATCATTAATTTTTATTATTTTATGAGCTGTTTTATTACCAGTGTCCTTGATGGGTTATAATCTTTGTAAAAGAAGGACTAGGAGGTAAAGAGGAAGAGGAGGAGAAAAAGAAGGAGGAGGAGGAGGAGGAGGAGGAGGAGGAGGAGGAGAAAGGAAGAGGAAGAGTGATTTCAATGACTAACATTCTTGAAAAGTCAAGAGCAGACCAGAGCTTAGAAGACCCTTGGTGTCAGGGTTCAGATGTTCACTGTCCCTCCCCGAATCATGTCTGGGCCACTGTAGGGCCTGGTGCAGGAAAGACTTGTCCTCCTGAAGGTCTTCACCGCTTCTACAGAGCCAAGTTCAGTAGCCTGTTTGGCAAACCTTTGACTGTAAATAATAGAAATCTAAAATGAGCTGACGCTTTCATTCAGAAGATAACTTCCACATTAGGAAACTAATGTACAAAAGCAAACACACTTTCCTGATTTTCTAGGAAACCCTGTTCTGGGGTTACTGTGAATGTGTTTCAGTGGATTAGCAGCATCAACAGACAACAGAGTCCAGATGTCCTGACTTCAAATTCCATGATGAAGATCCCAGGGATCTGCGCAGCAGACACTTTTAAGCTAAACTGTAGGGGATATGGAAAGTGCTATGTGAGGAATGACGTACTTTTAAATATTTTCTAGTGTTAATAAACTGACTCAGTTTCCCTGAATATACATGCTGTGTGTCAGTTGACTTCTGAGTATATTGCCCTGCCTGATAATTAATCAGATAATCAGAAGATTTGCCTTGAAGAAAATAGGTGTAATATGTTTGTATCCAGGTGTAAAGTAAATGGTAATTGTAAATAAAAATATACTTGTATTGTGCATTGTAATTATACATCATAGTGAAGCTCAAAGTGACAAAAACACAGGTGACAAAAGCACACACAGGACTTACTGTGGTTCCCTCCTCTCTGTGTGTGTTAGTGAGATTAGTAGTGATTGTCACATTGGACATAGCATTATTTGGACTGTTTTCTTCATCAATTCTCCTATTTTTCCCTTCCCCCATCCCCTTCCAATATTCTATCTCCTCATTTATATGAAGTCCTGTGTTTTTTTCTACCCATCCATTTTCTTTAGTTGTCTGCTTGTGCTTTCATTGGAAACCATAATTTAAGGTAAAACTCCAGCTCTTGTTGAAATGAATCAGTTATTTATGCAGCAGTCCCTGTGCTTTGCAAATGTAGGTATTTTACCACGGATACATGGACCAAGTAGTGCTTGACTGCCAGGAGAATAAACAAGCAGACTCGAACATAGCATGACTGGTGGGAAATGCCACTTCTCATTCTTTTTTTTTCTCATAAAAACATCTCAATTATTTATATTAGTAAAAAGTTTCAACTAACTCAAGATCACTGAGTTCCAGAGCATTTTAATTTTATTCCACAGTTTGAGAATTACTCGTTTTCCTCTTAAATACATTGCTTCTAATATGAAGTGAATTTTCAAGATGTAAATGTATTTTTATTGATAGGTTAGTAGAAATATTCAAAGCATGCATTGCTTAGAGGGGAGAAATCAGCTCAGGATTTTGGAAACATCTATTCAAGTGCCTCATGAAAGATTAAAAGAACTGCTCAGTGATTGCTGTTTCTGGGTAAAAGCTCATCTAGGTTTTTTTTTTTTTTCCCTCCTTACATTTTTTAAAACTTGTGATTAACACCTAACAGTTGTACATGTTTATGGGGTACAGTGTGATATTTTGATACATGAATACAGTATGCAATGATCAATCAGGGAGATTAACATGTCCATTTCCTTATTATTACTTTCTATTTGCAGCTCCTGTCCTTCAGTTATTCATAAGATATACAGTAGATTATTATAAAACATAGTCTACCCCACCCTGTACATATAAGAGCTGATAAAATTTTAAAATATTTTTAAAAATCTTCCTAAAGGCATAGAAAAGCTGATGAGATAGTGAGCCATCTTCAGGCCAAGTTAGACAACAAGGAAGAACTCAGATACATAAGCAGAGGTTGAAGCCATTTCTACCACATCCACGTGAGATGAAACTTTGGTTTCATGGTGCAGAAGGAAGAGGAGAAGAGAAGCCTTGGATCTTCTGTTATATCCCCTGAACCTGGGAAGTCGGAGGGCTTTTAGGAAATCTGCCTTGAAGCTGAGCAGGAAGGAGGCATTGGCCCTAAAAAGTTATAACTGTGAGCCAGCACTGACACAGATTTTAGACAAAATGCCTTCTCAAAAAGATACCAAAAACTATAAGCCGTGAATGGTGGTCGTCCTCTCAACAGAAATCACCTTCATCTTAAGGCTCAAATTATTTCATGAATAATTTGTTTTCAGAGAGCTGTTAGCTGAAAAATAGCCAAGCTACACAAAGGGGAAAAAAAGACACTTTTCAGAAGAATCTAAACTCTCCTCTCTCTCTCTCTCTCTCTCTCTCTCTCTCTCTCTCTCTCTCTCTCTCTCTTTTTCTCTCTCTCTCTAACAGATGACAAAAACAGACCCGTTAAATCATCAGTCATTGGAATTACCAGACATCATGTGTTATAAAATACCAGTATTTATTTTGTTTAAAGCATAAGAAATAAAGAGCAAGCTAAAAAAGTCCATAAGAAATAGAAAAAATATAACAACCACCCTAGCCATAAAAATAATCAAATAGCATTTCAAAGCTAAATAAACAATTGAAACTAATAACTAAAGCCATCCTGTAATAGCTTACTACACAAAGCAAGGTATATTAAGTGAACTGGAAGATAGGCAAGAAGAACTTTTCAAAGAGCATCACAAAAAATAAAGAAAAGGAACATGTAAATTATAGATTCTGAGACATGAAGAAGGCATGCAGTCTAATATACAAGTAAATTGGAGTCCCAGAAAGAAGAAAGAGCAGAATGTAAATTTTTTTTTTTTCAGTACTGGGGGTTGAACCCAGGGGCATTCTAACCTCTGAGCTACACCCCCAGTCCTATTTTTTATTCTTTATTTTGAAACAGGGTCTCACTAAGTAGCTGAGGCTGGCCACAAACCTGGATCCTCCTGTCTCAGCCTCCCAAGTACTGAGTGAGATACAAGAGTGTGCCACCTAGCCAAGGTAGTTCTTAGCAATAAAAATCATGCAGGAGGCATCACAATACCTGACTTCAAACTCTACTACAAAGCCACAGTAATAAAAACAGCATGGTATTGGCACAAAAATAGATACATAGACCAATGGAGCAGAATAGAAGACTCAGAAACAGACCCACAGACTTACAGTCAACTGATTTTTGACAAAGGAGCCAA